>PVLC010013204.1:12705-42362 GCA_004027655.1 Graphiurus murinus | reverse complement strand
TACTGGGGATTGAACTCAGAGGCATTCTACCTCCGAGCTATACCCCCAGCCCTATTTTTTATTCTTTATTTTGAAACCGAGTCTCACTAAGTTGCAGAGTGCCTCACTAGGTAGCTGAGGCTGGCCGCGAACCCGGATCCTCCGGTCTCAGCCTCCCGAATGCTGGGATTACAAGCGTGCGCCACCACGCCCGGCTCAGGCCAGGGTTTTAATCATTGCAGGAGACCCAAAACTGACATCACTACTATAGGTTACAGAGCAAATGAGAACACTTGGAACATGCTCAAAAACATACTATAGTGGGTAGATATTAAATGACTCAAAATATTCATGCAGATCCAGGAGGAACCAAGTTTGCTCTGTACTTGTATATTTGCAGGGTTGTTTTTGTTTGTTTGTTTGGTTGGTTGGTTGTTTTGTTTCTTTTGTTTGTTCCTTTTCTCTCTTTATGATTTCTTTTACAATCCCCCTTTCTATCTACTTTCTTCTCCTCAATCTCTTTTTGTCTTTGTTTTATATTAAATCCACTTCTCATCACTACATTCAAACTCTCATTCTATTTGATATCCTCAACACTGCCCTATTCTTGCACCCATCACTCTGGCTCCTTCCCCTGGCCTAATCTTCACCACTGAATATAACAAAACTTGCTTTGATGTATACCAGCTGACACCTCTAAATCCCTACAGCTGAGATTGGACCAGAAATGTGAACCACTAGAAAGGACTGAAGACAACAAGGATAAACTAAGCAGAGCTGATAGAAGGAATATTCCAACACCTTGCACATCATGGTTTAAAAATGCTCATGCCTCTGAACCAACTCCCTATAATGGAGGTGATAGACAAGATCTTGGATCTGAAACCCATCAATGTTACCATTGCAATGGACAGAAGGAGCCCCAGAGTAACTGCAATGGATTACCTACAGGTAGAAGAACAGTGGGGTGATAGTACATACATTTTTCAACTGTGGTCTCAAAGGGTGTGGATTATCTACAGGTAGAACAACAATGGGGTGATAGTACACACATTTTTCAAGTGTGGTCTCAAAGGGTGTTAAAAACACAAGAGAATGGAGAGAATAACCTCATGGTACAAGATATTCAACTATAAGGCATACCTAATGGAAAATATATGCCTCCACAATAATATACTATTCAAAGAGCGAAAATAGGTGCAAGAAATCTATAGACTAAGAGAAATCTAGCAAAAGCAAAAAAGATATAAACTTAAGAAACTGGAAAACATGGGAAGGAAGAAGAGCAAGGAAACAAGGAACTCTCACAATCCCACAATGACAGAATCCAACAACATGGAATTGCAGAGATTTCCAAAAGAACAATTCAGATCTTTAATAGAAGAAATTATACAGGATTTCTGAAAAGAATTCAGAATGAGCATGAAAGAAATGAAGAAAAAAATAAGCAAAGAATCTGACACCTTGAACAAAAAGAAGAATTGAAGAAAGTGAAGGTTGCAATAATTGAAGTGAAGGCATCAATACAAACTATGAACAGTCAACACGACAACATGAAAAATAGAATCTTACTCTCAGAAGATGACCACTCCAAAAAATGAACACATAATATATAATTTAGGAAAAAAAACAATTCAACAGAATGAATTGGACATTGATGAGGTCTGGGCCAATTTTAAAAGAGATAACCTAAGAATAATAGGCACAGAAGAAGGAATAGAAACTGAACTCAAAAGAATCAACAATCTTTTCAATGAAGTAGTATCAGTAAATTTTCCAAACATAGGAAAAGACCTTGACACACAGGTATAGGAAAAATATAGAATCCCCTTTAGACAAGATCACAGAAATGTTCACCACGCTACATAATAATCCTCCTGTCTCAACCTCTCAAATGCTGGGATTACAAGAGTGTGCCACCACGCCTGGCTTCAGACAAAGAATCTTTAAAACTAAAGGAAATAAGTGACTAAAAGTGGGCTGAAGTTCTGAAGAAATAGCTTCTATCATGGTATATAAGCATGAAAAAAAAAAGCATGCAATATTATATGCATATGGGAGGTGTGGAGTGATTCTCATTGGTTTGTCTGTGAATGTCACTTGGTCATTTACTTTCACTGACTTTTAGATTCTCTCCCTGGCCTCTACAGTAGTCAGTTTGATTGTAATGTGGGAGGCTGAGACAGGAGGATCCAGGTTCGTGGCCAGTCTCAGCTACCTAGTGAGGCCCTCCAAAACTTAGTGCGACCCTGTTTCCAAATAAAGAATAAAAAATAGGGCTGGGGGTATAGCTCGGAGGTAGAATGTCCCTGAGTTCAATTCCCAGTGCCTTAAAAAAAAAAAAAAAAGATTCTTTGTCTGCTTTAGATGAAAGTGCTTTCTCATATTTTGTCAACTATTTTTTCATATAGTTTTATCTAGACACATTATAGCTTTTTAGTTTATATTTAATCATATCTTGTTAATCTATGTGTAACATATAAGACATGTGCCTAGGTTCCTGTTAAAGACTAGTTGGAAATGGCATATATAATGACAAAATGATCAACTTGTTGATTCACAATGAAATTTTAAAAAGACAGTAGTGAAGATAATAAACTTCATAATGCTGACAGTACTGAATCTTAGCCATCAGGTCTGTACAGTTATTTCTTCAATAACTTGGCAAGGATAAGGCATGATATAAAATAAAATCTGTGAATATTGCATAGCTGGATGTCACATATGATTTGATACACTTTACACAAATGATAAAACAAGTCAAACGAGTGACAAAAAATTATTTGATGTTAACGTATTTTTTAAACTGCAAAATACACAAAAGTATATAAGCAGCAAACACCAAAAGGATCTATAGCTTGATGTTCAATGACATGACTAAAGATAAGATTATGGGGAATTTATAAAAATGTTTTTATAGGCAGTGAATGCAGCCAATATGCCATGTTATAAGGAAATGCAAATTGAGAAAATTGGAAACATAGATGATAAAAATAGGTTTATTAACCCTGTTAAAATTTATTCACATGGTATCATTCTGAAAGTGAGTTGGTGGGAATTTTTACTGAAATTGCAAAGATAAAATGAACCAGGATTCAATACAAAAATTGTGAAGACACAGAAGTCAAAAAAATAGGTCAATGCTTTATGACTCAATTTTTGTTAGCCATTAGTTATTAAGACACTGCTATTTCTGTGTGATAAAGCTCAAGAGTACATTGGGCTTTTCTTAAAGGACCTTAGCACCTAATATGGGATTAAAACGTGTGTTCAAATAATGTAAGGTAAATATCAAAATAGATTTGTACAAGAAAAGTGACAGCTTACTGAAGAATTTATAAATGTAATAGAAGGGCACTCAAAGCAGAAAGAACAACAGATGCAATGGCCTAGAAGTGTGAAACTGTATGCATGTTTAGAGATTTATAGGCAGTTGAATGAGTTTTGCAATATAAACATAACAAATTTTTAAAAAGCATTTTTCTTAATCTTATAATCTTTTACAAGTAGATTTCCATGTGGGGTCTTGTCATCTTAATATGCATGCAAATAGAAGTTATAACATTTTATCCTTTAAATAAAATTACTATAACTCGTCAAACAAATGATTCTCCTTCAACCAAGAAATAAAAAAAAAATCTTTCCCTCATCTGTCCACCTCTTGGAAACTTGGAGTTTATAGAATGAGTCTATTCAGATTTGTTTCTAACCCTTCATTTTGATGCCAATCACATACCATATAGACCACAGAGACACTGGTTAAAAAAATAAAGGAAAAAAATACGTTAAACATAAATGTCAACCATATAAGTAAGATTTCTCAGATAACCATTCCACTATAATTATAGTGTATTAAGCACTATTATCTGCCATCTCTGCATTTCTATAACATTGTTCCCCCAAGTTTGTAATATCTTTGAAAAAGCTGTGATTTTATAGAAAAATAGTATAAGAAATCAGATATTTCCAGTTTTGTGCTGTAGCGGGCGCTTAAGCCTCATGGAGGCCAGTTAGGTACATTCCTGTCCCACTTCCACATGCAGTAACCTCATGGTGGCAACTTGAAATTGATCATGGTAGAGTATGCCATGGAAATTCACAAACATAGCACATCAGTTTTGGTTTTCACTGGAAGAACCAGTTATTAATATTTCTCTATGATTATCTCTCAACATTGAGTGGAATATTATTCTATCATTTATAAATCAACTGAACATATCTTTTAAAGGTTCTATATTAGTAGTAGATAAGAATTGTTTTATTTTATAGAGTGATGATACATTTTGGAAATGATTACTGCTTTTGACATTGAAAAGATTTCTTCCAACATAAAGCCCTTCAAAAATGGAAGTTTTTATGTCCACCAAAAATAATATAGTCTACACTACAGGTATTTTGCATTCTACCGACTACGTTCTGAAACAGTAAGACTAGACAATCACATAAAACTTCTTCATGCGAACCGCACTGAGATTCCGAATCAAATTCTATGTACAGGAAAAGGATAGGATGTATGTGAATTTACACAATTTGTCTGTATCTTGTATATTAAGCTGTCAGGGACTATCTAAATCACTTCCTTTTCTGTCACTCCATCTTTGGACAACATCCTTTGAGACACAACAGCATTCAGCCAGGACCTCCATCCCCAAAGTCTCAAAATGATATGTAAATCCTGCAATTCATCATGCTCTATGTAGTACAGGTTTAATTCTTCCTCCTAGGCCTCAATCTGCTGAAACATTACTCTGATATACAGTACAAAAGCAGTAACAAAGATGTTCATATCAGCCCATTGTGAGGTGGTGGCAGGCAGAGAAATCAATGAAGCCAACGGGACAATAGCTGGGGTTTAAACAGGCTGCTGAAATTTGCTAAGTCTCAGACAAAGAGCCCATGCTGAAAGGGGAGCTGCTGTGGAATTCCTTGGCCCCCATTATGCAGCTGAAACAATCCTTACTCAGAGAGTGGATTTGCATCTCTAATAGAGTTCAGGCTCTGTTTGTGAAAGGCTTTCGCTAGGCCTGACCCCACGTCTGAGGAGCACATTGATACCCAGCGTCCTGCCTTTGCCTCATCCCACTCTGCAGAGAGCAGTATCATGGGAAAATGCACTAACTTAAAAGGAAGCAAAGGAAGGCAAGAGGAAGGGAAAAAAATTAAAGGCTTGAGGCAGTTTTGGTGGTACTTAGCGGTGAAAATTACTTTGGCAAATAATAGAACCTACTGCTGGTAATTACTGCTAACAAGCTTCCCCCAGCCCAAATGTGACACTTGGGCTGATGTGAGAAAAGCTGATATAGGCCAAGCTTATTAAGCCTGAATGAAAGGAACCTTTTCCTTATGAAAATACAGCAACTTGGGGGCTTGCAAATCATGTAATCTAGTGTTACCAATTATTCAGTAAAACAGAAAAATGGTGCTGCAATATTTAAAATCCTTCTTGGATTTAATTCAGTCTGGTGCCCTAATCCCAAGCAACTGTAATCATGAACATCCTTGGTTTCCTAAACATGCACTCTGGGTTCCAAACAAAATATTGTGGGTACTTAATCTACTTCAAGCTAAAGACAACTGGGGAAGCCTTTCATATTTGATGCCCAGCAGATAACCTGGCAAAACATTTTTCCCCCCTGTGGAAGATTAAAAAAAAAAGTAAACAAACACTCATAATCTGAAACAAGTCACCAGAATCTTGCTCAGTTTGTCCGAGAACACTTTCCTGACTTATTCATGGTCTTAATTTTAAATTAGATTTGTGAGCTCTGACATAACAATGCTAAATTCATCAATTTTTAAATTGGTTTAATTACCATGAGAAAGTGATTATATGAACTTATAGCATCTATTAATTATCATTAATAAAATATTGCACTTTAAATAAGAGTAAACTAATAGTTTATGAGTGAAAATGAGTAGGAAAATGAAAGAAGCCTCAGAAATGTACTTCTTTGTTACTATATTTAAGACATACAGGAAAATACCTTATTCTTTCCTACTTTAGGGCACAAGCAGTTGCTAAAAGAGTAATATTTCCTATGTGCAGCAATACTTACATAAAGACAAATGCTTAATTCAGCATTTTTAATTGAATCCCATTGTAATTATCTGGCATATTCACGATGATTAAAAATTAATATTTTCACAGAGTTTTATAATATTTCAATTGACATGAAGACATAAATGTTAATGCTATTATTTAACAAACTACAGGTATTTTAAGTATAAACTCATTTAAGTCAGTGAAACAAAATCATGGATTACTGTAAACCTAAAAGCATATCATTATGACAATTTTTAACTTTTCAATGTGGCTTTCAGTACTTAACACCTCATTAGTTCATTGCTTAACTCTGCTGTTCAAATGTTTTCCATGATTTTATTTTCCTGTAGCATAATTACATAGGGCACACTGTAATATGAAGAAATGTTATACAACTCTATTATTTTAATAGTAAATATGGACACTTAAGTTATATTTTCATAGATTCTTTGCAAAAAAAAATGTAAAACACATGTTTAGAATTTTGAACAACATAATGAAGCCAAGAAGTCACATTCTTGTCTTATGATTCATTTCAAAATATACTTGCTTAGTTCTAAAGCTACTGTGTTTTATGGTTATTAGGTCTTTAAATTTACAATGTCATTTTAGCAACAAAATGTTGATTGTTCATATCCAAAGAACTAGTGCCACACTTTACAGCAAAGTCATTCACTCAGTAATCAGGAGAGTTAAAATGAAGTTTGAGGGGAAAAATTCATAGAAAACTTTATATTTCATCAATAATGAACATTTTCAATTTTTCTTAGATTAAAAATTAAACTTTATTGAGATAAAGATCAAGAAAAGAAAGAGTTCACATAGGAATTGTATAACATCAACTCAAGAAAAATAGTATTGTTAATTAAATTTACATTGTTCTTATATTTAATTAATTATTCTACAAAATTACCTATTTTTCTACCCTTTTGCTCTCACAAAACTTTATAGATCCTTTTATTAAGACTTTTTTAGGCTATGATAGTTACAATACAAAATTTACTTTAAAAAATCTCTGAATGTGGCTTACTTCCTACCCTTCTTTATTGTGATAGTGAATAAATTTCATGAAATAATTCCTTAATTCACTAAGTATAGTAAACACATAGTTGCCTACCACTTTTAAAGGGTTGTCGTCCTCTGAGTATGACAAAACTTACAAAGAAAACTAAGAATTTTCAGGAGAGAGCTATTTATAATCAATGAAATTAATTGTGTAACAGTTTAAATTTTATAGTGCTGAACATAATTTTATCATATAGTACAGTAAGGATTCTCTCTTTTGTCTGACCTGACAATCATTAAAAACAAGCCTACCACAGGGAATAGTAAAGAAGACAAATAAATAAGTAAAAAAGGAGCTTTTTCTCAGATTTTTTTTTAATGTACTATGTATTTTTTTTTTTCAGACGGAAGGATGTATGTGGGAGTGTGTGTCTATATTTCATGAAATTTTCTGTGCTTTGAAAGAAACATGTACATTCAGAGTAAAAATTTACTTGGACTGGTGAAAATGAATGCTATAATTAATCCATATAATTTTGTCCTAATGCCAGCCAGATAGGATATTGGTACCATAATAAGAGTATGTATATGTCCTCAGTGGTATTTCATAGGAACCAAAAAATGAACATGTAGAAGAAAGGGAAAAAGAAAGAAGTAATAGCGTAGTCAGAGGCTTGAAGGGTCTTAGAGAAGTGAGGGGAGGCTGATGAAGTGTTAGGGGAAGAAGTGATTGAGGAGTGTGGAAAAGAAGGGAAAAATACAGGTAAGAGAGAAAAAACAAACTCATGCCTCACCTATACACTCACCAATATAGCATTTTATTTGATGGTATTTTCATAATTCCATGTTTACTGCTATATTTATAAGAAAATTTATTTTGTTAGTGATTCCTTTTTCCAGCTTTATTGAAGGTATAATTGACCAATAAAAATTATACATTTTTAAGATATATGATTTGATGTTTTAATATCCATACATGTTGAGAAATAATTATTAAAATCATGATAATTGATACTCTATCACCCTACAGGCTGTTTTGTATGTGTGGCAAAAACATTGATTCCTTCTCAGACTTCATCTTAAACTGTTTGAAGGCATTTTGTTTTCCCCATGGGAAAACTTGCTGTTGAAAATAGACTCTTTGAAAAAAAAAAAAAAAAACAACCAAAAAACTGAGCTCTTCAAGTTCTGTTAAGACATTTCTATGGAGAAAAAATACAAACTTAATGATAGACTGTAAAGAGTTTGAAAAAAACATGCAAACAAATTTGTTGGCTCATCATATTTCTTAAACCATGTATTATTATATTTAAGTATATGACAGAGAAAATTAAGGGGAAAATACTAGCTTATGAAAGAGAATGTGGAAATTGAAATCTAATACTTCATTCTGCAAAAGCATGTGTCTAAAATTTTTATATACAAAATACATATTTTTATATATTATCTATTTACTACCAGGATATATATATATGTATATTATACATATATATATATATACATAATACACAATTATTACACATGATAAAGCTATAATATTTTACATATAATTTGGGAGCTGCAAAATGATCACCAGATGATACCAGTCACTAAAAAGAAAGCACACTGAGATTCTTCAGTAGCCCTGTTTTTTTTTTTTTTTTTTTTTTTTTTTTTTTTTTTTTTTTTTTTTTTTTTTTTTTTTTTTTTTTTTTTTTTTTTTTTTTTTTTTTTTTTTTGTGGTACTGAGGATTGAACTCAGGAGCATTCTACCTCCGAGCTACACCCCCAGCCCTATTTTTTATTCTTTATTTTGAAACAGGGACTCACTAAGTTGCGAGTGCCTCCCTACATAGCTGAGGCTAGTTGCGAACCCGGATCCTCCGGTCTCAGCCTCCCAAATGCTGGGATTACAAGCGTGTGCCACCACGCCCGGCTAGCTGTGGTTCTTGAGTGGGATTTACAATGGTTTACCTCTATATAGTATGTGCTACTATTTTGTCCGATTTGGAAAGTGATACTTCCTTTGAGAACTTCAATTCCATTTCTTTCTCTACTACATGTTACAAATCCCTGAAGAGTCTCCCTCTTATATCTCTTGTAATTGTTACTACAGTTTCATTTCTCTTCTTTGGTCTGAGCACTGCTGCAGCCTCTAAATCTCTGTTTCTCCACTGTCTTTCACCTGCCAGTTCCACTGTATGTAGATCCAGTTATGTCACACTCATGCTAACACATTTTCCAATTTCTCTATTGTCTTCTGAAGAATGTTCATTCCTTAGAGATTTGTTCAAGATCTCCAAAAGCAAAACCAAACTCTGTTCCCAACTTATCCCCACTCCATTGTCCTACAGGTACCCAACACCCTTACAAAAGAAACTGCTGTTTGACAATTCCGCCCCCACCATGACAATGTTCCACACCTGCCTATTTTGTTAGATTTAAAATTTCCTCTTCCTCTTCATTTCTCTACATACAACACTTGAAAGATTATTTCTATCATGACTTCTGCTAGCCAGATCTCACTGACTAGCAGTGCTTCTGAAACAGCATTGTCCCACCATGCCCAGCTATTATCATACTTCCATAATAAGCTTTGTGTCATACTTCTATAATAAGCTTTGCGGTTTATTTCATATAAGTATCTCATAAATTTCCTTCCTATATCAACAATAAATTAACGTTTTGTGGATCAAGTAAAAAAGCAAACTAGAAACTCCAAGCATTTCTAAATTAATAAGAAAAACAAAAAGGTATTTATATTCAAAAGTAGTTTTTTCTTTTTGTAAAAAATTTAAAATAGTTATTTTACCATTGATAACAGAAATCACTGTTTTAAAATAAACTGATCATTTTCAATAATGGATATAAATTATGTTTAAAAATTTATTTCCATGTTAATATTTTAAAAATTGGAAATATGTGTGTCTGGAGTATAAATATAAATACAGATAAAGATTTGCTATAAACTAGCACTTGAGATATATATTTAAAAGAGTTTTCTTCATGAAGTTTTTTTTTCATAAAAAGGTGACTTGAATTTTGATATAGGAAAGGACATTTTTACAATAATATATCAGATTGATACAACATATAACATCATAGTACAATTTATAAAAACCAATTTATCACACTATGGGAACTAGCAAACCTTGAGATCAGAGATTAGTCTTAAATATTAAATAGAGTGAGTACTTCAAGCATCCTAGAATAAAAGAAGTATTTTTAATTATTATTTTGATATAATTTTATATCTTTTATTATTTAATCCTTCTGAAAGATGCTGTTTTTAGTTCCTTTATTCATGGTAGCCTAAAAATGAAGATCCTCAGAATTGTTATAATGCTGGATTCTTATTCTTTATTTAAGTTAGTTCATTTTTGAGAAATAATAGAATGAGACTATAGGATTTCATTTTTAGCTGTTTTTAAATTCAAAGAAGAGTGATTTCTTCAAAGACTCTTATTGAATATGTTATGCTTTGTGAATTGGAGCACATATTAAGTTTCTCTTTAACTATGATGATCATATATGACTAGCCCTGAAAACCATCTTTTTTTTTTTTTTGAAGATATGAGATCTGAAAAATTTAATGTCAATTTGCCTATTTTATTTTTCTTTATAAAACTTTACTTTATAATGAGTATAACAAGAATGTTACAGCTAATCTCAAAACTCAATAAATTTACCCTAAAATGGCACATTCCTTATATTTTCCTTAGTGTTTTGAATATTCTACCAAGTGACTGAAATAAAAATAGTGACAATGGACTATATAGATTCTCTTTCTTCTAAATATATAGAATATATTACCAGTGTCAATTTAGCAATGTCTTAGAGAAAACAACTAAAATCTTACATGGAACTTGAATTTCTCACCTAGAGCATTAGCGTCTGAGAGTCACTAATGGCTATTTTAAATTATTTCATTTTTTTTCTTTTTTTACTATTATCAGGAATGAGAACTAACAGATCAAGTATATCTTTCACTTCAACAACTTTGGTATTTTTTAATGTGATCTCCTATATTAAGATGTGAAAATATTTTAGTACCAAGTTATGTGATCTTATACAAAGCTCATTTGATTTTTACCATGAATTTCATACACTATGAAATAGTCTACTAACTGTCAATACTTAACAGACTGCTATGAAAATGTAAGAGAAAACAATAACTTGGCTCATTTTATTTTAACACTTTACATGGAAAATTAGAGTATCCTTTAATGAAATGCTTAAATGCTTTACTTTCTAAAATTAGTCTTAGATTTCCTCCCTCCCCAACCCCCTAAAAAATGAGACTCTATCTCTTAAATTCCAAATAAAATGGCATGGTGATCAAGTGTATTTTAGTGAGAATTTTATAGCTCAATATGGAAGACTGCCCCCTGGCCCCATTAATATTTTAAGTCCCTTCTATTGGAGCTGTCTCTCTGTCTCTTCTTTTCTCACTCAACCACAAAAAAAAAAAAAGTGTCCATTTAGTTTTTGTTGTAGCAAAGAACAAAGACCAAATATATTTCTGAACTTGAATTTTTCAGATGATAATAGCATCTTGTCTCCTGGGTGCTTCTTTCATTTTACCAACTGGGTGACTTGTTGAAGGGAATAAAGAGAGAAGACCTCATACAGGGGAAGCCAACGATATCATTGGCAAGTGAAGCTCACGACAAATGAGATATTGTACAGGCAAACACAGAATGAGCTTTCACGCAGGGCTCTGTCAGTGTCATTCAGCTTTGCCTGAATGGATAACCCTCTCATGATTTATCTTCCATTCATCAAGTCAATGCCTGGTATCTTTTCAGTTGTGATGGATAAGACGTTACTAAATTGACTACTGCCTGCTGAGCATTGTGGAGCCTGAGAACTGAACAGGAAGGGGGATCCAACCATATTTCATTCATATAGTAACTCAGCCATGCTCAGTAGATCTAAGGACAGAGAATTATAAAAAGCCTTGTTTCAAATGGCCCATAGGCCTGGATCACAGAGTGGTCAAGGATCCATAGTTTCCTGGACTTGAAAGTAAAGCAGGAACAGAGGCTGTTAGGATCTTCCATAATAAGCCAACTGGAAAACTGAAAGCAAATTGATTAGAAAGGAAGTATCATTCCTTCAGGTCTGGGTCTAGATGATAGATATTTAGCTAAATCCTTTAAAATGTCACGTTTATAATAACTATATAAGATAGACATCATTGCCTATATTTGACTGAAAGAGGCTGAAAGTGAAGTTCTATTATAACAGTACGCATAGTTGACTCAGTTAAATATTCCACAGTTTCTAGAATAGAAAACTATCAAGTTCAATAAATGTTGGTGGGTAGATAAAAAATGTGAGAGTGATAGAGTGGTAGAGGAAGGAAGGGATGGAAGGGGGAAGAAAACATGAAAGAAACTGGAATTCACATACTGGAATTAGATGTGAAGTATAGATAGACATACACTTCCAAGTGCTACAGTATTTTCCACTTTCATAAAAATCAGCCTGGAAACTTTCTGAAATACATGCTCAAATGTGAAAAAGTGTACACATTGTATTTACTGTAATTTTTGCTTACTTAAATCATCTCCACAGACATTTTATCTATTTTTTTTTGCCCTAGAAAATTGTTTTTATTTTTCCCTGTAAAGACATAGATCAATTAGTTATTTCACAAGTGAGGATTTCAATTGAGTATCTATATAACTGATGTAACTGCTTTCTTCCTTGAAGCACTTTTATCAGGGACAAGTTCTCTAGTAGAATTCTAAACTTAAAGCGTTCTTAAAAGAAAATTATCAAATGTCTTTTGTCCATCAAGTTGTGACTTTAAAATGCCAGTGGATAGCCAAGTGTGATGGTGCATATTTGTAAGCTCAGTACTTGGGAGATAAGAGAATCACATGTTCAAAGCCAGCCTCGGCAACTTAGCGAGGCACTCAGCAACCTAGGTTCAGGTTGACCCTGATGTCTAGATGAGACCCTGTTTCCAAATAAGAAAAAAAAAATTGGACTGGGTGTATAGGTTGGAGGTAGAATACCTCTGGGTTCCATTCTTAGTGCAAAAAAAAAAAAAAAAAAAAAAAAAATTGCCAGTGGATAAACTTAAAAGTAATTTTTACATTATAAAAATATTCAAAGATATGGACACTTGAGATGCAAAATACCTGCATTAAATAAGAACTGCTATAATCACTCAGCCCAGAAAGCAATAAAGAAAAAAAAATACAAATAAACACAAAACACAATATGAATAATTGAATATCTTATATCCTAATGTAGAGATTGATACCTAAGATATAATGCTTATCTCATATATTCACAAAGAATTACTTAAAAAAGTTTAACTAAGAAATATTGTCATTTCCAAGCCGGGCGTGGTGGCGCACGCTTGTAATCCCAGCATTCGGGAGGCTGAGACTGGAGGATCCGGGTTCGTGGCCAGCCTCAGCTACCTAGTGAGGCACTCCGCAACTTAGTGAGACTCGGTTTCAAAATAAAGAATAAAAAATAGGGCTGGGGGAGTAGCTCGGAGGTAGAATGCCCCTGAGTTCAATCCCCAGTACCGCAAAAAAAAAAAAAAAAAAAAAAAAAAAAAGAAATATTGTCATTTCCTATATTTTTGTGTGTTTTTAAAACCCAATTAACAAATTCCTAAATTTATTATACCAGTAGCATTTAGAAAAAGATACTAGAGAAGCATTAATTCTTCTGAAACATGTTAACAAGGACTGTGCATCTGTGCAATTGATTTTTTTAAACACATGCAAAATAGGGACAAAATATGTATCTCTTTATATGTCCAACAAAAAAAAACAATTTAAATACATTTTCACAAGTTTATGGGCTCTTTGAAGAGTTCACTAAGTTTCCAAGGATGATTTCCTGATACATCTAAACTTTGTGTTTGCTTAAGGCTGGGAGGTGAGATACAAGTAAAATAAGAAACATTATGCTGGTGCACGCTTGTAATCCTAGCATTTGGGAGGCTGAGATGGGAGGATCGGGGTTCACTGCCAGCCTCAGCTATCTAGTGAGGCACTCCGCAACTCAGTGAGACTCTGTTTCAAAATAAAGAATTAAAAATAGGGCTGGGGGTATAGTTCGGAGGTAGAATGCCCCTGAGTTCAATCCCCAGTACCGCAAAAAAAAGAAACATTATGCTTTGAATTTCACTTATTTTAAAACCAAATAGAATGTTCTTTTTGTAGCAAATAAAATAGAATCCACTTCAACAACTTAAAGCATAAAGAAAATTTCAAATACATATGTCAAATGTAAAAGAAATGTTTATAGACAAAGGTGTGCCTGTGCACAAACACACAGGCACACATAATGCCAGGTAATTTAAATTACGGTATCCTTTCCTACATTTCAGTATAAAAAACATAATCATTTGTCCCAAAGAATGGGCAATGGATTGTATAAAGGGATGAACTACAGGAAGTTTTTGTTATTTGTGTAAATAGTAAAATAATCCACGAGAATTTTAACAACACGGCTTACAATAAGCTTTTGGAATTGTCTTAACGTATGAATTGTGCCTCTTCTCATTGTTCTATTATTAAAGGAGATAATGGTGAATTAGTTTTCCTTTATTACATTTGCCTTATAGAGCATCATTGCAATGATGATATTTTTTTTCTACCAACCTTAATTGGTGCGGAGAAAAGAATCTGTGGTCTAATTTCATATTTGTACTTTCTTGAAACAATAAAACTGCTAACACCAACCATTGCTACCACATACACCAAAGCTCACTGATTAGTTTTACTCAACTCTTATTCCCAAAATATTTATTGAGTGCTTCCTATATGCAGGTTATTATTTAAAGCAATTGGAATACATCAATGCACAATATACAAAAACCCCAATGTCCTGAAATTTGTATTATAGGGAAAGAAAGGGATATAAACTTCAGTGTATATGAAAATCACCATTATTGTGATTTTAACCAATGGATATCATCAATATTTAGAAAGGCATAGTAGTGTAATATGTTTTGACATTTTGACAATTTATTGGTGTGTCTTTACTGATGTTCCTGCTCTTTAGAGCTTACTCGATTTTTGTTTGTTTGTTTGTTTGTTTGTGTTACTAGGGATTGACTCCAAGGGAATTCTGCCTCTGAGTTACATCTCTAGCCCTATTTTATATTATGTTATTTTATTTTGAAACAGGTTCTCACTAAGTTACTGCATGCTGACTTTAAACCTGTGACTCTCCTGTCTCGTTTTCTACTTTTTTAACACAAAATAATTCATTTGGTGGCCTTGAATACTTTGATAATCATAAAGGTAATATTAACAATGTCTCAAGATTATCAAAGTAAAAAATTACTCTGGACCTGGAGCAAGACCTAGTTTCTTACCTGAACATTGCTGTTATCTTTTTGAGTCCTACATAATCACACACCTCCCTAAATTACATTCAAGAGTGAATGGTGAGAAGTATCATCTGCCTGACTAGTAGGAACTATTATTATCATCAAATGAATGGAATATCTAAAGCAGTACTCCTGAAAAAATGAAGAAGTAGGCACCTTGCCCAACATCCTTGAACAATGCTTATAATCAGAGGACACTCTGCACATATCTCTTCAGTGAATTAATAAATAAGTGCAGAAAAGCAAATGTTAGCACTATATATATCATTCTTTGATGACCTGCTTATTGAATAGTTGGTCTTTCAACTCTACCTTAGTTAAAAAAATGTCAATTTGTCTTTTCAAGGCTTCACAGAGAACAATATTTACAGATTCTAAATTTACATCAGTGCTTTTAATGAAGGAATTTTGCTGAAATAAACAAAAAAAATGTTCCTGTGCATTAAAAATGTACTGGCATATTGGTTGTTAAACTTTAATAGGTAACTTTGTTTATCAGAATTATGGTTATTAAATTATCATATCCAAGGTACTTCCTGAGTGCTATTAATTCTGCAAAGAGACTTAACTCATATAGAGTTAGCATAAGTATTCTGTCATATAATACATTCAGAATAAATGAGTATTTAATTCAGCAGCTGCTGAAGGATTAGAAAGAAAAAAAGTCTACATGGGATTTTGTGCAAAAACAATTTTTCTTCAGGTATTATGGTTTTACTTTATACCCACAATTAGTTCTTCTCCCACAATTAATATTTTCCCTTTGGTCTGATAGAGTGAATAATTAACTAAATACTGAAAAACAATTCATTTCTCTGAGCAAGTCTCCAAATAGCAAAGATCTGACAACAGGGGGTGGAAGATGGAAGACAGAAAATCCAGACTCAGTTGTCCTGTCACTTGGCTTCAGCCTAAATCTCAGTTATGTGATCAACCACGCATGTGAACAAAAAAGACATTCTCAGAAGAGAGGAGGGATTTCTGATGGAAATCACAGAGAAGAAAGAATATCATTTGGGGGAAAAAAGTAAGAAGATGGGTGTCAGGGCCTTGTGGGTTTTGCTAAATGGGTAGACGCCCCCATGCTCTTTGCAGCAATTCTTTTCTTCTTAATCTCCGTTCTTCTTTTTCAGAATGCATTAGGCCCAATCCCAGAATCTCTTATAAAGGAAACTTGTATATTTTTGATGTCTGTGGGAAAGAAGTGTCCCTGGGGAAGCTTTATTTAGGACCACACTTTGGAAGCATTTTCTGGGAAGAAAAAAGGTTTTAAGGGGAAGACTTTGCTACTAATTATTTAGCCTGAACTTCTGGGGCTGCATATTGTATGCTATTCTTATCTATAATATTATAAGATATTTATGGGAATCAGTGTTCGCCTGTCTTCAAATGAGACATCACGGGCATGGATGGTGCCAGGTTGGTCAAATATACTTGTGAAGAAATTAGGGAAATATACTTACTCGTGAAAACATGAAAAGAAAATAAGAAGATGGGAGAGTATTAACTGATAACCACAACATAATAAAACCACATTTAATCTGAGTTCACTATAGAGGAAAAATCACAAGACACAAATGTGGAAAAATAAAATACCACAGCCCACCCAGAAAGAGGAAAATTTGTATACTGGAAACCATGGTTGTTTTTTATTCTACTTGATGTTGGAAAACCAGATTTAACCTTGTGAAATTTTGTGAATTATCATGATACAAAATGTCTCAATAGATTCTCACTCAACAAATACACTCAAGATTGAAGAACTGACTTAACTCATTTGCATAATGAACTAAATGGAATTATAAGCCAATTCATTGAACCCAATAACCAGTCTGAAGCTGTTAATACCAGTTTATATATTTAACATATTGAGTCAATTAGGATAATATCAAAATGTATAATTAAAAGTTTAACCCCTTTCATATTTTAAGGATTGGGGGTGGTATCTGTCCACGAAGGAATAAAGAGAAAGGAAAAAAAAAATATTTTTTTTTTACTGTTTTATTCAAACATGTACCCAGGAACAAAGACATCTCCATACTCACATATTTTGTTTCACAAAGTACTCTAAATACACTGCTTGATTGCAAAATAATAACATCCCTTTTTTAGACATTAAGAATAAACAACAAGCCGGGCGTGGTGGTGCATGCTTGTAATCCCAGCATTTGGGAGGCTGAGACCAGAGTACCCGGGTTCGCGGCCAGCCTCAGCTACTTAGTGAGGCACTCCGTAACTTAGTGAGACCCTGTTTCAAAATAAAGAATAAAAAATATGGCTGGGGGTATAGCTCGGAGGTAGAATGCCCCTGAGTTCAATCCTCAGTACCGCATCAAATGAGAAGACACTGACTGTGCAGACACATCAGAATTAACTGTATGTGAATTGTCCTAAATGCTAACTTCCCACTTGGCCTATCTTAACTTATAAATTTCAGCAAAACTTTTGCCAGGATACATCATGACATCAGGATAATAATTATTAATTATAGTATTATTAATTATAATACTATAGTTATTAATAATTATAATACTATAGTTATTAATAATAACTATGGCCAGCAACCCAGTGTAAAATCTTTAATAAGAGTACCTCAATAACAATATTCATAGAAAAACTAGTAAATGGGTTTCAATTCTCAACTATTATAAATTAAGTTTGCATATCACTTATAAACAAAATACAGCAAATGTTTGTGTCCTGAGGAAAAAAGGGACTTTTTAATAAATGTCATTGGTAAATTGTATATCTATATATCTATATATATTTATATGGTCAAATATTTTCATTAGCTTTTATAAATAATCTCATTTTATCCATACGATAAGTACTGCTGACCTGTACCACTGAGGAGAAACTTAATCTTTATCTCACTGTGTCTTTGTAGAACTGTCAGGTGTGAAAAATGACTTCTTCTTTTTTTGTGCCACTGAATATCTTATGAAAATTTTCATTGATTCCAAAGTGACTTATATTGGAAATCATGCCACATATTCTTATTAACTATTTGATGGTGATTATGATGATGATGATAAAATAATAAATATTAATACATAATTTGTGTCAGTTACTATAATGAGCACTTTGCACATACTGAATCACCTAAATATTCTTTAACAAAAATTAAAGAGACAACTGGAAATATTACTGTTCCTTTTATAATTTAAATAAGTCAAATCGTCATTTTTATACTGGGAAAAAGTTGAAATCAATTTCATTTGGTTCATCCTAATACACATTATGTGTTGACTTTATTTGACTTTTAAAGGCAATAACATTTAAGTGTATAACAGGCAAATATATATACATGTATATATGTATACATAAAATTTTATAACCACAGAAAGTTATTAAGTCAAGTTTTATTGACCAATAAAGTTTACATGTTATATAATTTTGTTTCATGAGATACTTTTAAATGTAGGAATTTTATTGGCCCTTTATCAGTTTGCATATGCTGCTTATTAATATGACTTATATGTAACCAACTAATTATCCTTTCACAGTGTAATCAACACATTTTCACATTTTTATTGATTTCGTGCTTACAAAATCTCCCCACTATTTAAACAGCAATATAATTATAAATTATACTGTCTATAACCTGGCAGTTTGTCATCAAATAGCTGTCTAGAGATAGAGTAGAAACCCAATTGATTAACAATGTGAATTACCTTGTTCTGATAAAGTACTGTAAAACAGGTCCATATACTGTAGTTACTAATATCATTGACAATAAGGATGGTGAAGAAATGCAGGTCAAGTAATTTTTAATCATATTTTTCTTATTTTCATTATTAGTGATAAATATTCAACCAATTTTATTTTTTAGCATGTGTGTTTTTTAAATTATTTAACAATATATTAAGCTAGTATTATATTCTACAGCTAACATCAAAATGACTGCTAGATAATTCTATCAAAGAATGACTCCAACTTTATAATTAAAAAGCCAAGTCTTTATAAGTGAGTATGTCAACAGAACTTAATGGTTTTTAAATAATTAGATATGATTAACACAACAAAAGTATTTTAACAGCAAAAGCTTATTTCCTAAGTAAACTTAATACGGTGTCATCTAGGGCAGATAAATATATTAAAATATTTTAGCATATTCCCTATGGGATTCAAAAGATAGCATTTTTATCTATCATCAATCATTCTGCTTACTAATAATGAGACATTCCTTCCTGTAAACTACAGATCAGATTTGCTGCCCTTATATTTAAAGTTTAAGGTTCTCCTCCTGCACTGATTACGGTATTGTCAATGCCTAACGGAGAGGTCTTCGAAGAAAAAAACAAGGATCCATTAATCATGAATCATTACATTTTGTCAGTTGGCAAAGGAATACTTTGCTCATTTATCCTTTGAATGAAATTAGTTCTGGCTCAGACCCTGTAGAAGGAAATTCTAAATTGTCTTGGCATCTTACTAAAGCAGTTTGTATATGTGCCATAAAATGGCAGATGGGGCTTATTAATGGCAGATGAGTTTAGTTTGCAAAGTTTTTTTCTTTTTTTCTATTTGATCATTTTAACATTGAAGCTCATATAAGACTCATACATTATAGCTTTATATTTATCTATAGGTACATCTTTTATCTTATTTATGAAAGGAGAAAATAAATCTGGTAATGTTTATGTTGCCAAATATAAGCAAACTCTTTCTTCTCTTTGCCATGTATGAAACGGACACATGTTTACCTAAATTTAAGTTGAAAATTTTATAATAAATATATGAATATAATAGTTTGCTTGTAAGCAGAAATAGATACTCGGAGGAATGAGGCTTAGCCACATCAACTAAAATTTAACAGACACATGAGTAACTTTTGAAGAATAAGATTCCTAAATAATTTCTCCATAAGTTTTATTGCCTTTACTAGTCATCCTTAATAGGAAAAACTTGTTAAGTTTTTGCTACTATGCACTGAAAATTGAACTATATGAGTGAAATAATAGAATACCTTATAGGTATATTAATCGATATTCAAGTCATACCTTATATCACTGCCTTACGATGTGGTAGATGTTTAAATAGATCCATGTATCCTTTTGAGCATGAATGCATGGCTGGCAGCCATCTGTGATGTGAAATATGAGGCCTGTGAAAAGCCCTCTTAAATACTTACCTAATTTCATAGAAGTGACGCTGCTGCTAGAGAGAAATCACAGATAAAAGTGTTCCATAATCTTTAAAGTTCTACATGCATGAAGGCCATTATTCAGCCTAAAAGCAGAAGATGTAGGGGCTTTACAAATTGTTAATAAAGATGTTTATGTTGAACATCCATATGTTAGACTTGGTGAGAGTTTATGGTGAAAATTTTATTTCAACAATTTAAAACATAGTTTTGACATGATTTCAAGATGAGTGAATAAGTTAAGAATCATAAATTGCACACTTTAAAACAGAGCTGAACAAAGAAAAAAAGGAAATAGTACTTTAGATAAAATAACTCTTAACTGAAGAGAATCTGTGAGTGTAAACAGTCTTTAATATGTAAGTATACTGAACACAATTTGTGCTTATAAAAAGAATAAAATAATAAACAATTTGCTTTCTTAATGCTACTTGAAATGGGAATTAGTATCTATTTCAGGAGCTATTTTTACTAAAATACAGAAAGGGAGTATTTTTAGTTTTACAACATATCATAGAATCAACTAGCTACTTTTATCCATCTTTTTTCCTACTAAACTATTTTTGTTACATGTATTTATGTTTTTTATCATAATAGGAAATAGCTAAACTTAAATTTGGTAGCAGTCATGAATAATAAAAATGTGGCATATGTATGATTTAAAGTCTTAAAATTAATATATGTAAAATGCTATTAGCATTATTCAGTCTATTAAAAACCATTTTCCATAATGAACACATACACAGCCACTTAACAGGTTAAGACAAGATCAAAATGCATAAAAATTCTCCTACATTTTTTCTGGACATACAAATGTCAGATTCAGGATCAATTTATCCATCTTGCCACCAAGTATATTTTTTTATAAAAATTAGTAATTCTTCTAGTATCAAGAAAATAAAAGATAGTGTATGCTTATGAAGAATGTACATGTTGACCATTAGAAAAGTTTTTGCTTTTGTTTTAAGTGATTATTGAATCTATCAATTTTGTACCAAAACAGGCCTATCAATTATTTCTGCCACTACATACATTCCCCAGAAACTAATGCATGCATGTTAAAAATGTTTCTTATCTCTACATAAGCACACACACAAAAAGTCAGGATCTAGCCATCAGCTTTTTGATTCAGATTTAAGATGGTGGTGAAATGTGTTTCTCATTTTGACTGCCAAAAGATAATGGAATCCCCTGAAATCTCATTACCTGTAAATGTAATAATAGTCTTTTAAAAGGAAGAGCAGGAAAGGAAGTCCAGTATTGCTGTAACAACTGGATTTGGAGTTGTGAGTAGACATCTATACAAATTACTATTTATGTCAATATCTCATATAGAGAATAAGTTTCTCTTTGTATTTGGGCCAAATTTTAGAGTTGTACAAATGCTAAAATTTCTTTGCTTTCCTTTTTAGAAATTCTCCCTATATAATTATTTTTTGGTATAACTTCCTTTCTTCCTCCTTTTTAATAATATAAATCTGACTTCCAATCATCCTTACTCCTGTTTTACAAGGTCTTGCAGTACTAGATTCCACTCTTTAGCAACTGGGATTGGACCTGAACAATAGAAAGATTAATACAAAGTTATATACATATAATCTCAGGCAGGCTAGTACAATTGAGGCCCAGAAATTTTTCATATTTATTTTATAAGAAATTCTGATCTAAGTTCTTTTAGGCCTCCTTAAAATCCTCCAAGTAGAGTCTCCAATTTGCCATGGTTTCACTTAATGATATTTCAACTTTAGAACATTGCAAAAGTAATGCTCATTCACTAGAAACTGTACTTTGAAATTTTATCTCCTCTTGGGCTAGCAATATGTGGTAAGATATCCTCTTGCAATGCTGGGCAGTGGCAACTAGGCACAGCTCCGAGCCAGTCACACAGTCTAAGAGGAAATCACCTGTGGCTCTGATGAGGGGTAGGTTTGTTTTATATAACTCCAGCTAGAATGGCAATCATCAAAAATACAAACAATAGTAAATGCCTCCGAGGATATGGAGAAATAGTTCTTATATGCTGTTGGTGGGATTGTGAATTAATATAGCCATTATGAAGATCAGCGTGGAAGTTCCTCAAAAGACTAGGAATAGAACCACCATATGATCCAGACTTAGTACTCCTCAGTATCTTTCCAAAATAATTAAAATCAGAATATTATAGTGAGGCATATATACCCAAATTTATTGCAGCACAATTCACAAAAGCCAAAATATAGAACCAACCAAGAGATTGATTAATAGATGAATGGATAAAGAAAATGAGGTATATATACATAATGGAATTTTACTCAGTCATGAAAAAATACAAAATCATGTCATTTGCAGGAAAATGGATAGAATTAGAGACAATTATGCTAAGCGAAATCAGCCAGTCTCAGAAATTCAAGGGCCATATGTTGTTTTAGTAAACTTTCCCATCACTGAGACCAAGATACCTGAAAAAAATAACTTAGAAGAAGAAAAGTTTATTTGGGCTCATGATTTCAGAGATACAAGTCCATAGGACTGGTTTTAATGGCACACTGTGAAGGAATGTGGCTCTCATATCATGGAAGCAGAGAAAGGGAGGAGAGATTTCTGGAGATGTCCCCAAGACCACTCTCTCAATGTTGCACCTCTTCCATCTATGCCCCACATCTGAATCTTGCTGCATTTGGGAACGTGCTTTGAAAATATAAATTTTGGGGGACACATTTTAATCCAAACTATAACATTTTTTTTTCTCACATGTGGAAGCTAGAGAGAAAAATAGGAAATGAAATGGATTTCAGATAAATGAGGGAAAACACCAGTAGAATAGTGGAATGGGATTGGAGGAAGGAGGTCCAGAGGAGACGAAGGAGGATTGAGGAAGGAACTTGTTCAAATAATGTAATATCAATATAGGAAGGTATCACTCACAATCTCATTTTCATGTACTGGGTGGGAAGTGGTGGGGGGCAGGTAGGATGCAGAGAGAGACACATCAAGTGATGTGTGCGTGTATGTTCATATTCCTTTGATGCTCACTATATATAATTACAGTGCTCCAATAAAAGTATGTTAAATATAAAACAATAATAAATGTTCTAGGTATTACATAGTGTAATTGTTGTATCACAGGCCACAATAAATGTAGAACTTCATATTTATTATTAGTATTACTATACAAGTTATTGAGAACTAAGCATGAATTTTTCCTAGTGATAATCACAATTTAATAGGGGATGAAAGTGTGAAATAAAAGGAAAGAATTTATACCCAGAATTATTCCTTGTTTGTGCAAGATTTTATAGTGAGGTATGTATCCTTGAGGCCCTTGAAATCATACCAGATTCATATTGAGCACACATGTATTGAGTATGTACTATGGGGAAATTATTACAGAAAGAAGATATTGCAAAGTAACAGATCTACAGGGGCTCATGATGATGTGCACATAAATAAACTAGACAACTTTTTGATAGATCAAGTGAGATAAAGTTTTTGTGGTACCATTTTGACTTCTGAAAGCAAACGTAACCAAAGTTTGCCAATTAAAGTGTGAAATGGACTGTAGGGAATATATTGAGGCAGGGAATGTAAATTCTATCTTGCCTTCCTGCCTGAAATGTTTTCAAACATTATCTTTTTTTTTTTTTGAGACAGAAACTAGAATAGGGATTTTCATGAAAAATTCCAATTTCTAATTGCTGGTACAACTTTTGTTTTAAATATGAGCATCCAAAATAAAATAAAACAAAACAACAACAACAATAACACATCCAGCTTGCAGACTGCTAATTATGACCTCTATAGTAAAATAAATAGACATTACTAATATGTAAGGTAGGAATTTTCAATTTGAAATGAGTCTTCTTAGTTTTATTGAACTATTAAAATAATCCAATAGAAAACTATCTCCATTTTATAAATGAGAAAAAAATCAAAGAAGTAAATTTTTCCAGTAACTTTGCTGAAAGACTGCAGAGTATAAGATCAAGTGCAAGTATTCTAATCCAAAATAACTGTTAAAATGATTTCAAATTCAGTACACAGTATAAAGTAGTGTATTTTGTGGCTATATTATTCATCAGTTTGTTTATTTATCTAGGAAGTCAGCCAATATTTTCCCAGGCAACTATTAGGTGTCAGTTATTCTAAACACTGAGAAATCTACAGGTTAAAATAGTAAGGAAGTGATAAAACAACAAAATATTCTTTTAAAATCTCACATGTTAAGTATTATAAAAGTTTATGCAATTAGAGGTAGGACTGGACAGAAAAATCACTCCAGCTACCAGATAGAAAATGTTCACTGCTGAATACAGGATTCAGAGGGGAGTAAGTGAGAAAATACTTATGTGGTAAATTATAAAATTTAGTAACTTATAAGTTTGTGGAATTTTTTATCAAGAGAGTAAAATAAAATTCTTAATAAGCAATATATGGACTTATGTGAACTGCTGTAATTTTTATTAGAAAAATTGTATGTGTACTTACATTCATGTGAATGTTTTCATGAAGATAATGGTTCAAGATTTCCACATGTTCTGAAGGGAGTCTCTGATCACAAAGTTAGTAACCACTATATTCAAGAATTTCCTTAAGGATATTAATATAGTAGTAATGAGGAAAGAGGAGAGAATCAAAATTAGTGAGTATATTTGTCCTGATAAGAGGTAAGCAAAACTTTAGTATACTATGAGGAAAGAGAATCATTTGCAAAGAAATGCCAGTGAGAAGTATTTCTTCTTTATTTCTTCCGTCTATTCCTCCCTCCCCTTTTTTTCTTTCTCTTTTCCTTCTTTCCATTCTTATGCCTTCTTTTCATCCCTATGCTGAAGATCTTATATACCTTTTTGCAAGCATTTTTTTCCAAACTGTGCTCGGATATTTTCTTGTAGCTAGAATAAGCAGTGAGTGGGAGTATTTATATCAATTACATTGGCAAGCATTACAAATCAGATTTATAAGAAAGTGCCATTAAATGTTTATAGTCACACAACTGTTCTTTCCTCCCTCTTATCCTTCTTTCCTTCCTTCTCTCCATCATTTCATCCTCCTTTATTTATTATTAATTTTATAAGCCATATTTCTGCTTGATTTTAACACAACAGAAAGAAAGTGGGAATATAGTACATATACTGAAAAAACTAAATTAAATAACATGAATAGTATTTAGCACTTTGAACAAAGTTCTGGAAGTAATTGTCTTGAATGCGTATTAGTCATCTGCAGAGCATTCTATCCTCAAATTTATCCCAGTCATCTTTTTGCAAATGTTGATTTATTTGTAAACATCATGTTTTGTCTGTACTTATTTCCTTGATGAATGAAATACAATAGCACAGCCTTTAAACATGTTTAAATAAGTATCTCTGGCTCAATGAAAGAGCAATTAAGTCAAACCACCAGATTTCAAGTCCTAACTATGCCACCTAATCAATTCATGACATTGATCAAGTCAATACATATTTGTATGTATTTCTCTTAACTTAGATGATTGTTAATTCTTTTATAGCTCTAAAATTCAAACTATTTTAGTCTATAGTATCTATTATCTTTTCCCATCATATATGTATATGTATATGTATATGTATGTATGTTTATATTTAAATTATAATTAAAAATTATGTGCAATCTAGAACTAAACTTACACTACCAGTTATGATATTATCATTAAGAAGTAAGAGATTGAGAGTATTCTGGTATACTATAGGCACTACAAAATTATATCTACATATGATTTTCTAAGTGATTGCTACTTGTTTAATCATCATATTTTTATGTAACTTTTGTAGCCTGTGCATTCACTGAATAATATCTTTAGTTTTACTTATAAAACTTTGTGGTTTCTCTCTTAGTTATGTGTAGTTGTGAACCTTCAGAATATTCTCTGTGAATTTCTGTTATTTATCCTCTCTAATTTCTATCCTGTGGGAAAAATACTTCCTGGGAATAAATTTCAAAAATTAGAATATTAAAACTCTAAGATAAGCATATCAAAATATTTACAATATTTTAATTGGTGTATTGTAATCATACATCTTTGTTAGGTACAAGTTGGTAAAGGCATACATGCACATATTTCTCATTTAATCCTTCCCCAATTCCCATCCCACTCCCTCGCCCTCCCACCTTCTCAAGTTCAGTTTAGTGATTGACTTTGATATGTTTGTGAAAGTACATCATGTGCATTAGAGTGTTCCCCCTATCATCTTCAATTAAGTCACCTTTTTTGCTTGTTAAGGTTTCTCCTTTGTCTGGAGTCCCTCTATGTCCCAGTGTCTCCTTAGCTTCTGCATATTAAGGAGAGAATATGATTTATTAGGAAAAATATTTTACATATAGATGTACTAAAATATATCAAAAGGGCAGAATAACAATTACTAAAAGAGAAAATAAAATTATGATATCCTCCCTTCTTTTCTGAATATTAAGTAATATTTAAGTATAATATTTAATATAAAAATAAATGTTATAGAAGGAAAACATATGCAAATTAAGTATATCTACTTAAATGTGTACTTATATTTCCTTGGGTTTCATTCTAAAAATTGGAATGTATCCTTGCCTCTAATTGAATGGAACATACGGGCATCCTGTATTACATTACTGCTGCTACCTTCCTATTTAATTATGTTAGTGTAGTGAAGTGTTTTAAAGATTTACTAGGTATTATTATAAATGTCATTTGAATCTGATGTTGGACATTAAAATGTCAGTTATTTGCTTTTAGGTTAATAAAATGTTTTTATAGGAATGAGAGTGGTGATATAAAATGCAGTGTATAAACTGGTTTTGATATGCACATCATATAATTACAGAAAATCCTTCATAAACAATCTTTGTAATTCAGCTCTCTGGACAAAGTTGTACTAGAATTTGTTTCTTGCAGCATCATTATAAGGAGCAAGATAGCCTTGCCACCTAGTTTGTTCCATATCAGGCAATTTCAGAATCAAGGACTATAGAGTCATTTCCCTCATTTCTATTTTGCAATGAGATCTAATCATTTTTCTGATAGCATGGCTATTAGGGAAGATAGCATGGGGCCAGGGTATCTTTTGAGGCTGATAAAACATAGAGTGGCATCAGATAGTAGCTGAACATCATTATATAAAATTGGAATCTTCCCCCCAGAGACCTCTCACTTGATCAGGCACATATTTATGGCTCCTTGCAATTCTTACTTTCAAGATAGCACAAAATGCTTTAGTCTGCAAGTTGATTATAGATTACTTGTGTTTTGATAAGTACATACTATAAGTGTAAATATTCATGTGTAAACATGAGAAAGCCAAAAATCCCTGATTCCAGAGAGGTGCTAGTCATTTGTGAGCAATGATCTCCTTCAGCTTCATTTACTCAGATTGCTTGTGGCTGTGTAGAGGACTTAGCCCATAGCCAGAGGAAAATAGGAAAAACTATACCAATGAGAGCAAATTTAAGAAGGGGGAGATATAACAGCTACTTTAGAAGAAGAAAGAAAAAAGGCAACAATAAATCTCTAAGGTGCTTCATAATTAATTTAATGAAAATTGTAATTTTTTTTTTATACTTGACTGTTGACAATTTTTAAGATCCATTCCGTCCTCCCTTTCTCTTATGCCCAACAAATGGGAAGCCTGGTAGGAAAGCCCTCTTTCTTTATGTTTGGCAGGGGATTCAAACAACCTAAGCTCCTGTCACATATGGAAACTCTCATCATAGACTCATCACTTAGTCACTATAAAGACCCAGAGGCCAGTGAACTTTCTTTGCTTTCTCAAGTCAATTTGGTACCAGCTTGGGAGACTTTTCTAGTTCTTCTAAGAAAATCTTATTAAATAATTACTCTTTTGTGTGTCTTGGTGTGTGTATAGCATCATTGTTGTTAACACTCAAACTACATTTTTGGTTGGGTTTCCATTCTAATTCTAAAGGTGTTACAACAATGACAAAAACTTGTAAAAAAAATGCAGTGACCAGAAGTAGGAAGACATTTTCTGTAACTGTGTATGATATATGATGTCTGAATTATAAGATCAGATACTATTATCCTTTGCAGACAACTTAGTCCTTTTCATTTCACTTTCAAATTTTATGTAATATTATTGCACAGTAGACAGCCTGATGAATATTAATAGTGTATTGCAGAACTACTCATATAGCATTTAGCAACGTGACATATTTTCTTTTCCCCCAAAGCTTTGGGAGAAAAAAATGCCATTTCTCTTGTATTTTATTATCCTAATGCTTCTGTAAGTGTTTGCCACAAACTTGGTGACATAAAACAATTTTATTATGAAAGAATTTTGTTCTTTCACAATAATGGAAGCCAAAAATCCGACATCAAAATGTCAGCATGTCTGCTAAACTCCTGGAGGCTCCAAGATAGATTGTTTTCCTCCCTTCTCTTTGTTGCATTTGGTTCTCAGTATTCCTTGGCTTGTGGCTACATCTCTTCCTAGCCCTTCAATATCATCTTCTCCTGTGTGTATCTGTGTCTTCTGCCTATCTTATCTCCCATTGCCTATCTCTTGTAAAGGCATTCATATTTTTACAGGCCACAGAGATAATCCAAGATAGATGACACCTCTCAAATTCTTAACTTAATTTCATCTTTTACCATATAAAGTATTTTATACGCTTTTGTCATGTAAGGTAATATCAGAGAATCTGTAGATTAGAAAGTAGATGTATCTTGGAGGAGACCATTGTTCATCTATATCATAGGAGTAAGTGGACTCAAAGCTAAGGAACATTTCCATGGTACCAGTTCCATGTGATTAGGAGAGATACCATTCAGACTTCCTACCTTATCAATGGAAAGAATCCAGTAAATGTGAAGATACAAATGTCAATTAATACAAATATTCCTCTCTAACTTCAAAACTTATCTCATCTGTTTATTATCTTTTGTACATTCTTAATCATTGCAACAAACTGTTTGCCCCTCTATGTCATTCTTGCATTTCTGTACCCTGAGTTCTTTTTTTTTTTTTGCGGTACTGGGGATTGAACTCAGGGGCATTCTACCTCCGAGCTATACCCCCAGCCCTATTTTTTATTCTTTATTTTGAAACCGAGTCTCACTAAGTTGCGGAGTGCCTCACTAGGTAGCTGAGGCTGGCCGCGAACCCGGATCCTCCGGTCTCAGCCTCCCGAATGCTGGGATTACAAGCGTG
>PVLC010013204.1:0-12605 GCA_004027655.1 Graphiurus murinus | reverse complement strand
GAGTTCTTTTAAAACTGTTTCTTTAGTTTATATTGCTCTTCCTTCCTTCGCTTCATGTCATATTATACTAGCTTTCATGAGTTGTTAAATGTCAATTATTCAATCAAGTCTAATTAGACTACAAATGAACTAAGGAAATTATATTAGACACATTTTTCTAGCACTAACATAATTCCTTTACATATGGTTATATAAATATTTGATCAAAGAATGAACTGAAAGTGCCAATTTTCTTTTTGGAGCTATACACTATTTTCAGGCTCTTATCCAAAGATTCCTGCATCTTTCATTTTATTCCTGATGATTGGATTTCCTATTTGATGGAATTTTCCTCATGCTTTCTCTTAGGCTGACTCCCTGGTTCATCTTTATGTTGGGTTAAATTCTTCTGAGTTCTCAACTTTAACTGGGGGTTGCCTACATCTATCAGATCTCCAAGCCTTCCTCTGCCAGACTCTGATCTGGTTCTTTCATTTTGAAAGGTTCTAAATTCTCTAAATTACTAAAAGACCAACTCTTTAATGTCATCTCCATCTCATCTGCATATTCCTAGAATATAGTAAATTAGGTAGTTTGGATGCATTCTCTTGTGGATTCCAACAGAACTGTATCATATCCATTGTTCTGAATTTAGATTCCAATTGTTTGTCATAAAAAGGAATGCACAAACACATTTTGACAAAAACAAACAAAATCCATGTTTCTACTTGTTGGGGAAAATTGTCCATTTATGCTGTGGTAGGAAGAAGTTATATAATAGTACCTCTCCCACATTGGGGTTAAGAGTTACTTAACTTTTATTTGTATAAAGGGCTCCCTGAAGCATGAGCTTCATGGTGGCCTGCATGATGCATAGGGAAACACCACTGGCTTAGAGTCAGATGATCTGGGAAGAGTTTTCTCCTATGCTGCAGACTTGCTTTGTGACCTGGCCAAGCTATTGACTCACTCTGGTCCTCAGTTTCCCAGAGGACATTGGATTCAAGAATAAAATCAACATTTACTATTGGCATTACATTGCTTATACAATAATGTATACTTTTACATTATTTTCTCATCCTAAAAACATTAATTGATTATGTAATATGCCAAACACCATGCTCTGTGCTGTGATAACATGAAGGAGATACTATTACTGGACTCCAGAATCTCAGTTCTTCTTGCCTATTGGAGAAAACAGTCAAGTAAGCAAGTTATTAATTACCTAGAGATTGTTATAAGTATTACTGAGGTTTTAACATTCGTGTCTGGAAAGTAATAGATGTTATTAAAAGGCAAATGAGTAATAAGAAATATGTTTATGATGAGAAAATCCTTGGAGAGAAATTGGCATATGGCAAAAAATTTAAAAGAAAGTCACCATCCAGATAAAGCAAAGAATGGAATCCCAGGTAAAGGGAATAAAATATTCTAACCCATGGAAGCAAGATAACATAGCACATGCCAAAGAATGGTATATTCATTTTTCTTTTCCAAAAATATGTATTATGTATACTATAGATGGTATAACTATAGTTATGTAATAACTGATAAGCTAGTCTTTTCCATTGTAGGTGGTACAGCTCTCTGTGCGGAAGCTCAAATACAGCTTACAGTAAGTGCTGCCAAGGGTCACTGTGTAGGCTGGAGCCTGTGAAGAACCGAAGCTAACGAAATTGCAGGAGCACAAGTGAGAAAACCTTACCTGCTATATTAGGGGACTTATCTCTTATCTAGGGGGAAATAATTACAAATGCAATTGATTTTAAGTAGAGAAACAATATAATAAAGTTACACTTTAAAATATCTCTTGGTAGTCATGAAAAGAATGACTTGAAAGGAAAAACTACTAGAGGACTAGAAACCTATTGAAAGATAATCCCAAGAATACAAGAAGTGAAGGATGTATGTTTATATAAGGCACCAGGAATAAAGCTATTTTAAAAAAGAAGAATCTGAAAGAGTTGATTATGTTTTGTCTGTAAGGTATGATAGAAGAATCTGACTTAAGTGGTATATTTCATTCTTTTGATTCTTTAATTTTTAAGTTACTACTAATAATAACTAGTAATTGCTACTTGTTTGTTGAGTTACTACTAATAATGTGATGCAGAGCTAATATATACTCTATTAATATATGAGTAAACAAAATAGACAAAAAATTCAACCTACTCGAAGCTTGTATCCGGTAGTGGAAACCAAACATAAACAAGACACATACGTTAATTATATAACCAGAAGGATACAAGCAGTATAGAATATAGAGAAGGCAAAGGTGAGTTTTTATTGCTTGGTGTGGAGCTACAATTTTAACAGAGTGTTCAAAAGAACCATTATGGTAAAGGTGACAACTGAGCAAACACAAGAAGCAGAAGAAGTGGGTTATAATCATAGCCAAACGTATTAGGCAGGAGGAATAAACTACACATGCAAAGCTTTATGAAATAGACCTTTTTAGGCCATAATAAGGAGTCTGAATTGCTTTCAGATAGGGAGATTTGTGCCTAAGAGTGATCTAAATACAGTTTTATTTTCTGTGAGGGAATATTTATAGAGTTGGGTGCATGGCACAGTGATTATATTTGGGCAACACTATCCAGAAGTGAGCTTTAATTTCCAGTATTTGCAGCATCAATATCTGTCTTGCCATGATCTAGCAATCATGGAAGCCTAAGTTGATGGAAGTACTTATAGAGAAGTGACCTAGAGACTTGCCCCCAAACACAACAGATTCTCTGTGTGAGAAATAAACATTTGTGTTTTAAAAACATAAGATGTAGGGTTTTTTTTTTATTACTGTGCCTAACTTAATCATGATATGGATAGCCATTTAGCAGCTATTGGCAATAACAAGTTTATGTTTAGTATGTCCCTGGAGGGTTAAATAGGTTGGGGGAGTGCATTATTGGAATAAAACAATTAAAAGAATTGCAAAAGCTAATGTGTTACTAGGATTATTGATCTGCTTATTGGAATCACCAATAACTAAGAATATGAGGGTTAAAGAGCTAATATAAAAAAATCATGGGGAGTAAGATGAGAATTGATGGATGACTATAATGAGAGGAAAGACTGGAGCATACAATTTCAGAAATTTGTATAAAGGGAAGTATGGATAGTAGAACAGATGTGAATAATGAGATGGAGATTGTTACATGGGAGATAAGTGATTTAGGAGTTTTGGGTCTATTTTGGTGCTTGATACAAGTGAACATAAATGACATGGCTCTTGATGAATTTAAGACACATAATTTTGGTGAGAATTTGTGTGTCAAAGTTGGAGATTGAAAGTCCAGTAATATCTTTAATTGATGGTAGCTGGGTATGGACAATAATACTTTAAACATGTGGGATCCCTCTTTTATTTCTACTGAAGGACAGTTTCTGGGAAACTACAGTCTTAGATCTGATGCCTGAAGCTGCAATTGGACCATATTGACAGGTGCAAGGAGACCTGAAGAATCTAAATTTGCTTCGATAATCTTTAGACTCCTTCCTAAGCAGAACCCCTTTTGATCAAACATATGGAGACAATTGCTACAATATCCTTCAGTAGGTATATTAGTCTATCTTTAGGTATGGGAAGTTTTTAATATATTAAGCACCTTTAAAAGATGAGAGACGTCTTTCCACACCATTCACACCATTCAACCAACCCTGGATCAAAAAATTATTCAAAAAACTTGCATCTATACTGTCTAAGTACAGCTTTTTCTGGTGATTATTCCCTAAACAATTGAGTATAGCAACTACTTATATACCATTTATATTGTATTTAGTACTATCAGTAAACTAGATATTATTTACAATATATGGCATATATTTACAATATATGGGATATATACAAATCCCACACCATTTTATATAAGGAACTTGAATAGCCACGGCTGCTCCTGGAATATAGAATGATGGGAAGAGAATTCAGGATTTGAATGACATAACTTAGCTCAGTCTACTCCCTCTCTCCATATACTTCTATACTACATAAATCCTACAAAATCAGTCCTAGCATGGTTTCTGGAAATATATTTATTCCTTGCTTAAATACAACAGGGTATGGATATTTATACCACAGCCATTACAGAAACTATTAATGTGGTAAATATCTGTGCTTTCTTGCCTACAGAAATGTGTCCTTCCATGATTATGTGATACAAGACATGTCTGTAGAAATGATTTACATACAGTGTCCTACCTAGACTTGCTGGTTGACATTAGAGGATTGCTTAATAAACAAATTGAAAATGCCAATAATGACTGTCAATAGTTGTGGGAATAAAAGGGGCTGAACATATTCAACAGCGGGCCAGATTTCCCCTGAGTATGATTAACCTAGAGATCAGCAGCTGAAGATAGATACAAGCCAGACACAAGGCAGCAAATCAGTGTCATCCCAGGCATTGAAATGAACTCTCAAAGAAAAGCAAGGCAGTAAATTGTAACATTACCCCCCAGGTATTTGGTATTTATGCAGCTACATGTTCTGGCACTGCATCGCATCCCTGTAAGAAATAGCCTTAAGCTTGAGAAATTATGTATGGTGAATTGGTCTTCAGGAGCAGTATGAAATATTTTTCTAATCACTATTTTCCCAAACTGTTGTTTAATTCTACCTTCTTCACAGTAAATATTTTATCTAAGCTTATATTTCTTGGAATTTATTAATGGGACAAATCACTGAAACAGTTAATTTTTTCAAATAAAGACACCCAGATGCTACAGAAACTTATGAAAACATTACTTAAAGCTGATTTCTTTTTCTCACTCCACATATCACCCATTCAATTTTAAAACCATCAGCATTATTCCCTAAGGTTTATTACCACTTTAGTAGGTCAAGTTAGTTTTACTGGAAATATATTAACTACATCATCCAATTGATACAAAAATCCATAGCAAGATATTTGATAAAAATGTCATAGTTCCTACATGCTTATATTTTATTTCCTTAAAATCACTGAATGAGGATTAATCTCATAATTTTGCAAATTACTTTTGGTATTTGAATTTTTTTGTTTTCACAATAAATTAACAAATTGGAAAAGAAAAGAGGCAATATACAGTAATTATTTCTTAATATACATGTTAACCTCTGTGTTACGCTGTTTGTGCATATTTAAAGATCATTTGAAATTTCAGTGACCATTTATAGCAATGGACATTAATTCTAGACAGCTGTATTTCACACAATCAAGCAGTTAATATGGGAGCTTCATCTGGCTGAGGTTTAGATCTCATTAATCCTGACCCAATCTTAGATCCATAGATAGTAATAATGCTTTTCCAGTCTGTAAAGCCTTTTGCATACATTAGGGATCACAAAAGAATAAAAAAGTAAAGTGTAAGGAAATAAGCAAAATACTAGCAAAAGAGAGAACAAAAGTGAATCTTCCAGTTCCACATTCACATTTTCCTTTATACGCTCTTTTTATATTATATAACAACCTACCCACACATTGCGTCATATGAGTAGACAAGATGGTAATCCACTCTTCTTCCATAATGAGAACAAGCAGTACTGTAAAGTACATTTTAGACCAACTATGCCAGAATCACCAAGAGTATTTTTTAATGTTCTTTACCTATCTAATAGTCTTTCTTTTCTTATACTTTTATGGTGCATTATAGTCTCACATTATAATAATCTTTCAAACCTCGATTCTTTTGCAAGAGAATGCAGACATGTTTCTGTCAGTATTCTCACTGCTGTAATCCAAAAGTTCCTAACCACACAATTTATGGAAAGAAAGATTTATTTGCTCAACATTCTGTAGGTTTCAGGGGTTCTGCCCATTTTAGGTCAGGTGAAGTCTACAGAACTCAGGACATAGTGCAAGAGGCACAGAGAGAAGTGGACAACAGCTCTACACTCATATCACAGAGGTTGGAAGCAAGAGAAAGAGACAGCAAGGCGAGGAGGGACTATATGTAATACCCTATATATAATACCCAAGACCACACTCCCAGAGGCCAATCCTCAGTAACCAAGTCCTGCCTACAAAATAGGACGTCGTGTGTGTGTGTGTGTGTGTGTTACTGGGAATTGAACTCCGGGGTATTCTACCTCTGAGCTACATCCCTAGCCCTATTTTTAATTCTTTATTTGGAAACAGGATCTCACTAAGTTGCGGAGTGCCTCACTAGGTAGCTGAGGCTGGCTGCGAACCCGGATCCACTGGTCTTAGCCTCCCAAATGCTGGGATTACAAGTGTGCACCACCACGCCCGGTTTAGGGAGATATTCTAAATCCAAACCATAATAAGAGTTTCCAGTAATTCTGCCAAGAGAGGAAACAAATCTATCATTTAGGCCATAAATATCTTATTGTTACCTTAATTAAAATGCAGATTACTGATTACTCTGTCTCTAAACAAGTGTTTGCTTATAAGTAGAAAAAAATCTTATATTTTTCAGCATCTTTCAGAAAAAGAAGAAAGCCTAAAGAGGGCGAGTCTCAAATGATATGAAAGGAGATTCCAAAATTATAGTGACTGCAAATTAGTATAGCCACTATGGAGATCAGTGAAGGTTCCTCAAAAGATTAGACCCAGTTTATGACCCAGCTACACAACTCCTTTGTATCTTTCCAAAAGAATTAAAGTCAGAATGTTATAGTAATATATCCATATCCATGTTTATAGCAGTACAATTTATAACAGCCAAATTATGGAACCAACCTAGGTATCAATGAATGAATGGATAACAAAACTATGATATATTCACACAATGGAATTTTACTCAGCCATATGGAAGAACAAAATTATGAAATCTGCAGGAATATGGATGAAATTAGAGAATGTTAGGCTAAGTGAGATTAGGCAATCTCAGAAAGTGAAGGGTTGTATGTTTTCTCTGATATGGGAAAGTTAGAATTTAGTAAGCAAAAGAAATTTAAATAAATATGGAGAGATTCCAATAAAACAGTACAAAGGAATTAAGGGAGAGAATTGAACAGGGAGATTTGATGAAGAAAATAGTTCAAATATTGCTATGTGCATATATAAAATTGTACAAATACAAAATTATCAACACTAATCTCAATAACATGTACAGGGAGGAGGAGGTAGCAGGGTAAGATCTGGAGGGAAACACGTTATGTTTCTATCACTCTCAACCTCATTATAATGTATAAATACAAGCAGTAATAAAAGTACATAAAATTTGAAGTGAAAGGTTAAAAACTATGGGGAGATACAACATAGTTGAGAATATATATATATATATATATATATATATGTGTGTGTGTGTGTGTGTGTGTGTGTATTATATGTGATAAATATAATCATGCAGTGATATCAAATATTACTATTTGAATTATTCCCCAAATTAACTGTAGTATATGTTCTTTATTGAAGTTAAAATGTTTTTTTCCAACAATGGTATTTTTAAGATTATGTGAGATATATTTAGAGAAGGAGTACTTTAAAAAGAGAATAGGGGTAGAAATCAAAATGTGGGAAAATGGCATAGGCAAAAGAGACCACTTTTGAGACAAGGTTCAGTGTGAAAACTGAGAATTCAAAGGAAAGGGGCCACTAGAACAAGAGGCGTTCAAGAGAAGTATAAGCTTCATTAGTATCATCAGCAATATGGGGAAGGGGGAGAGATGAGACTCTCATAGTTTATGGAGTGTGTATCATTATATCAAAGGTCCACTCAAGTCCAAGGGACTTTGATAAACCATCATTTGAGTCACACTGATAATGTGGTGAGAGTGGTTGTGCATAAAGCTTTTCTGTGTGTTTAGGACAACTGCATTATAGTAGATTTCCAGAATTTGAACTTCTTCTTGGCAGACAGGAATACATTTTAAAAGTTTCTCTATCTTTGATGTATATTTTCTAAATGAGACACCAAAAGTCTATGCCTATTAGATTTGCAGTTCTTCCAATAAACAATACAAGTTATAAGTTCCACTAATCTTTACCAGTCACATGTCAACTAAAAATGGTGATTTTAGAAAGGTATGTCATCCCTAAAGAAAAAGGGAGACAGTAACACACCATGTCCCTTAATGTCTCCTTCTTGTTCCCCCACACTCAGCCAATTTAAGGGAATAATGAGAATAACCCTGGCCCAGAAAATACAGATACACATTATCTTGAAGGACACTGGATTTCTCTTTCATACACTGAGAAATAGGGCAAGTTACTGTCATCTGTAGAAAAATATTTTCTTGCATATATGCCAGGACAGTCGCTCCTTGGGATACTGGTTGCATCAGCAAACTAAGCAAGCTGATGCTAATGATGTCACTGCTTCTGCAACCTAATATATGAAGTCTCTCTCTGAGTGGGTATGAGTGTGGGACTGAGGACATTGTGGAGACGATATGTGTCACTGGTCTAGCTGGCCACCACTTGACAAAATGCCATGGGAAGAGGCGATGCTTGGCAAAAAAAACCTTGAGGGACAGAGGTGCTATCTATCAGCCTGTCACCACTGAACTCTTCTTGGAGCAATGACTGATTTCTTGTAAGCTTTCCCCAATAAACCATATGTCTCCCATGCTGTCTCTGGACAATTTCTTTGGCCTTTCTGTAACCTACCCCACTATTATGGCACAACTGGGCTGTGGACAAAGCAGAAATAAATCCACTAATGGTGTGAGAAAGCAAGAGATAGTTTGGAGCCACAGAGAGCAGAGAAATTAGGTAGTCAGTTTCGGTAGAAATATGAGTGTATGGAAATTATTCACTGGGGAAGTGTAGGGAGAATTTATAGTAGAAATCAAAGAATTTTCAGATGGAGATTGATATGAGCCTCTCTACAAAATTCAAATAAAATTATAATACATAGAAGCTAATTAAATATAAATTAAAGAAGACGAAGAATAAAGAAGTGATTTTAAGATAAGTAAGCATGACTGCATTTTCTTATTTTCCTGTTTTTATTTTTATTTATTTTATTTTTTATAATAATTGGTGCATTGTAATCATATATCTTTGTTAGGTATAAGCTGATAAAGGCATATATGCATGCATTTCTCATTTAACCCCTTCCCCAATTCTTATCGCACTCCCTCACCCTCCTTCCTTCTCAAGGTCAGTTTAGTGACTGACCTTGATATACTTGTGAAAGTACATCATGTGCATTAGGGTTCCCCCCCCCATCCATCCTCCTCAGTTAAGTCAACTTCTTTGCTCATCTAGGGTTTCTCCTTTTTCATCTGGAGACCCTCTTATGCCCCATCTTTTCCCTAGCACCGCATATCAGGGAGAACATATGCTTTTTAACTCTTTGTGATTGACTAATCTCACTTAACATAATGTTTTACAGTTGCATCCATTTCCCTGCAAAGAACATGATTTTGTTCTTCTTTATGGCTGAGTAAAATTCCATTGCGTACATATCCCATAGTTTTGTAATGCATTCATCTGTCGATGGACATCTTGGCTGGTTCCATAGTTTGGCAACTGTGAATTCTGAAGTTATAAACATAGCTGCACATGCCTTGGTCTGATAGTTTGGTTCCCATTCATTTGGATAGATACCCAGAAGTGGTATTTCTGGATCATATGGTAGGTTCCTTCCCATTAATCTGAGGATCCTCCATACTGTTTTCCAAAGTGGTTGCACTAATTTGCAATCTCACCAACAATGTATTAGGGTTCCCATTTCTCCACATCCTCTCCAGCTTTTGTTTTTGTTCGTGTTTTTTTATGATTGCCATTCTGATTGGAGTCAGGTGAAATCTCAAGGTAGTTTTGATTTACATCTCTCTGGTTGCTAATGATGTAGAACATTTCCTCATACATTTATTGGCCATTTGTATTTCTTCTTTTGTGAAGTTTCTATTTAGATCCTTTGCCCATTTTTTGATTGGGTTATTTGTTTACTTAGCTGTGATTTTCTTGAGTTCTCTGTATATCCTAGATATCAGACCTCTATCAGAAGAGTAGCTGGCAAATATTTTCTCCCACTCTGTGGGCTCTCTGTTTAGGTTCTTGATAGTTTCCTTTGCTTCCCAGAAGCTCTTCAGTTTAATACAATCCCATGTATTGATCTTCCTTTGAGTTGCTTATGCTTTTGGGGTCTTGTTGAGAAAGTTTTTACCTGTGCCTGTGTGTTCAAGTGTTGGTCCTATGCCCTCTTCAAGTAGCTGCAAGGTCTCCGGCCTAACTTCCAGGTCCTTGATCCACCTTGAGTTGACTCTTGTGCAGGATGAGAAAGTGGGGTTTATTTCCATTTTCTTGCATATAGTTAGCCAGTTTTGCAAACACTGTTTGCTAAAGAGTTATCTTTTTTCCAGTGTATTTTTTTTGGTTCCTTTGTCAAAAATCAATTAACTGTAAGCCTGTGGGTCTGTTTCTGAGTCTTCTGTTCTGCTCCATTGGTCTATGTATCTGTTTTTGTGCCAATACCATGCTGTTTTTATTACTGTGGCTTTGTAGTATAGTTTGAAATAAGGTATTGTGATAAGTCTTGCATGGTTCTTATTGCTAAGACATATTTTGGCTATCCTGAGCTTTTTATTGTTACAAATGAATTTAAAGACTGATTTTTCTATGTCTGTGAGGAGTGTCCTTGGTAATTTCATGTGTATTGCATTGAATCTGTAGATCATTTTTGGGAGGATGGCCATTTTGATGATATTTTTTCTGCCTATCCAAGAGCATGGAAGATCTTTCCATCTTATGAGTTCTTCATTAATTTCTTTTTTCAACTTTTGATATTTTTCCTTATAGAGGTCTTTTACCTCTTTGGTTAGGTTTATCCCTAAGGTATTTTATTTTTCAGTGTACTATTGTGAGTGGAATTGTTTTCTGGATTTCTTTTTCAGTGGATTTATGGTTGGCATTTTTTAAGATTGATTTTTTATCCAGAGACTTTGCTGAATTTGTTAATCAGTTCTGTAAGTTTTTTGGTTGACTTTGTTGGGTCTTCTAAGTATAGTATCATGTCATTTGCAAAGAGGGATGGTTTTAGTTCTTCTTTCACTATTTTTACCACTTTTATTTCCTTCTCTTACCTTCTTGCCCTGGCTGCTTGGTTCCACTGGGAGTGGTGATCTGGGGTGTCCCAGGTGTTCTTGATCACTGTTGATCCTGCAGGGATATGCAGCCTGATTAGGGTGTGGAATTCCTTAGTTGCTTACTCCACTTCTGGTCGTTGGGTGCTCAGGAGGTCGATGGAGGTCTTGGTGCTAATAGATGCACCAACTTGGCTACTGGCAAATTGGCGGCTGGCATGATGACAGCTGGCAAGATGGCAGCTGGCAAGACGGCGCCTGCTGGTTCACAGCGCACGCCACTGCTGCATGCGCTGTCTCCTTTGTCTCCCTGGGTTCTGTTCAGCTGCTTTTGTTGCTATATTCACTTTTTTTTGCTGCTTTGCTTTTTTTCCTTCAATCAAGAAGCTGCTTTTGTGGCAGTTTTGATTCAAGCTCTGCAGTGCAGTTGATTGCCCCTCTGGTTCTGGAGGGAGAGGTGAGCTTGGGTGGCCCTGAGTGCACTTATGCTGGTCGGACCATGTATTCCGGTCACTGTGGAAAGTGCAGGGATATGCCGCCTGATTAGGAAGTGGAGTTCTGGAGTCGCTTACTTCATGCCTGGTTGCTGGGTATGCTCCTGGGCAACCGGCTTAATGGTCGATACGACTCCGTGGCTTGGCACTGCTGCCACACAGTCCGGCTCCTTTGCTCTCCCTGGTTGGCTTTCTGGGGTCTCTTTAGTTGTAGTTCAAATTTCGATGTTTTGTTTGCTTTCTTTTTCTTCCATCAAGAAGCTGCTTTTATGACAGATTTGATTTGAGCTCACGGTGCCTGAGGAGATTTGTTTCACTCAGACGCCATCTTGGGCCCCATGTCCTGTAATTTCTTATTCTTTAGTAAAATGAGTCTAATGTCTCTGTCCCTAAGCCTCCTTATCAGTAATATATCTATTTAACACCTATAAACTATTTGTAATAGTACATGTCATATAGATGATTGTGTTAATTATATATCTAAACCACATGCACAGTTATTTTTAATATAACACAAAGCTAAATAAATTTTGGGTTTGATATTATGGGTGTTCTTGTTATTATTACATAACATAAAATAGGGCATTGATATGGTGAATAATAATTGGTAACATTTGCCAAGCCCTTATTTCATGTCAAGCCCTAGTTCAACATTCTATAACTATTACCTCTGTAACGTCCATTGAAGATACCATAACTGAGCTTCTGATAGTGCAGTAGCAGCATTTCCTAAGGGTACTATCTTGTGCTCAGTAAGCTAAATTGCTCTACTGAGAGCAATGTTTCTTCAACAAATAAGCCCAAAATGTTTCTCTTCTCATTTCTCTCTTTTTTCTTTCTGTTGGTGTGTTTCTGAGTCTCCTCCTTTTTCTCTGTTTTTAACATGTGTGTATATGCACATGGGCAAACACACACAAGCCATATACCTCCAGCAAAAATTTTCCCCACATGGGAAACCTAGTTTTTTTTGCGGTACTGGGGATTGAACTCAGGGGCATTCTACCTCCGAGCTATACCCCCAGCCCTATTTTTTATTCTTTATTTTGAAACAGGGTCTCACTAAGTTGCGGAGTGCCTCCCTAGGTAGCTGAGGCTGGCCGCGAACCCGGATCCTCCGGTCTCAGCCTCCCGAATGCTGGGATTACAAGCGTGCGCCACCA
>PVLC010013203.1:23375-42325 GCA_004027655.1 Graphiurus murinus | reverse complement strand
AAAAAAAAAAAAAAAAAAAAAAAAAAAAAAAGTGAGCAGAAAAAAATTTAGGATAACCAAAGTATAAAGAAAGGCCATGTTCTGAAAGTTGCCTCTTAAGTCATTTGCTTAATATTTAGTATTCTCATATAAATGACATTTAGTTAGCACTCTGGCTAACTCACAAAAACTTGATATTGTAACAGAAGGCGATTAGTAAATACTGTTGCACACGTATAAATTTTCAGCCATCATAAGGATTGGGTAGATTTTTGTATCCTAGCTTGGAAATCCTGGTATTGATTACTTTTTCCTATGTAAAATGTGTTCTGTATAACATAGGATTAAATAAATATGGATTTTATGCCGCCGCAATAAAACACGCCATTGGGGATTGAACCCAGAGGCTTATACCATTGAGCTACACCCACATCCCTTATTTTTATTTTTTTGCCATCCTGGGGTTGAACCCAGAGTTATTCTACCTCTGAGCTACACCCCCAACCCTATTTTTTCTTTATTTTGAAACAGGGTCTCACTAAATTGGGGAGGACCACACTGAATAGCTGAGGTTGTTCTCCAACCTGTGATCCTCCTGTCTCAGCTTCCCAAGTACTGGGATTATGCGTAGGCCGCCACGCCTATCTTTTATTTTTTATTTTGAAACAGAGTCTTGTAGTGTTGCTGAGGTTGGCCTGAAACCTGTAATCCTCCTTCCTGTCTCAGCCTCCCATGTATTGGGATTATAGGCATGCAGCACCATGCCCATCTAATATGTGGTCTTTTGTTTCACTTATATTTTCATGGATCATCTATGTCCTTTTTTTCTGCTCCAGGAGCCATTCTAGGATGCCATATTGCATTTAGTTGTCATGTCTCCTTAGTCTCCTGATCTATAACACTTTCTTAGTCTTTCTGTTTTTCACATCCTTGATAGTTTTGAAGACTCTGCTGGTTAGGAATTTTGTAGAGCATCCCTCAATTTGGGTTTGTCTGATGTTTTTATCATTACACTGGGATTATGGATTTGGGGGAAGAAGCCACAGAGGTGAAAAGGCTTCTCATCAAGTTAAATTAGGGAGCAAGTAATGTTAACTTATCACTAGTAAATATTAACTGTGATCACTTGGTTAATGCTGTATTTACCCAGTTTCTTCATTGCACAGTTGTTTTTTTTCCCCCTTTCGATCCTTTGGAAGGGAATCATTTAAGCCCATGCTCTAGAGGGAAAGGAAATTAAGCTCAAATTCTTAGAGGGAGATATATATATAAATCTGGAATTGTCCTATAAAGATTTGTCCCTTCCTTACTCCTCATTTATTTATTTATTCACTTATTTGTGTTGGCATGGAATGGTATGTGTTTATTTTATACTTTGGGTTATAATCTAGTACTGTATTAATTTTGCTGCTTGAATCACTCTAGCATTAACCTTTGAGAATTCTTTTCCTGAAACCTCTTGACATGCTCTTTTTTGTGTGATGATGATGGTGGTACTGAGGATTGAACACAGAGCCTTGCATATGCTAGGGAATGCTATACCACTGAGCTACTTCCCCAGCCCTTCTTCTTGTTACTGGAGGTTGAACCCAGAGGTATTTTACCTCCAAGCTATACCCCTAGACCTGTTTTATTTTTTATTTTGAGGCTGGCCTATAACCTATGACCTTCTTGTATCAACCTCCCAAGTACTAGCCTGGCTCCACAGACCTTTTATAGATTTTTTTTTTTGGCGGTACTGGGGATTGAACTCGGGGGCATTCTACCTCCGAGCTATACCCCCAGCCCTATTTTTTATTCTTTATTTTGAAACCGAGTCTCACTAAGTTGTGGAGTGCCTCACTAGTTAGCTGAGGCTGGCCGCGAACCCGGATCCTCCGGTCTCAGCCTCCCGAATGCTGGGATTACAAGCGTGCGCCACCACGCCCGGCCTATTTTTTATTCTTTATTTTGAAACAGGGTCTCACTAGGTTGTGGAGTGCCTCACGAGGTAGCTGAGGCTGGCCTTGAACCCGGATGCTCCGATCTCAGCCTCCCAAATGCTGGGATTACAAGCGCGCGCCACCATGCCCAGCTATCCTTTTATAGATTTATATTGAGACAAGGTCTCACTAAGTTACTCAGGTTGGTCTTGAGCTTGTGATTCTCCTGCCTCAGCTTCCTGAGTAGCTAGGATCTTGGCTATGGGACACCACACCTTGTACCTGCATTCTTTTAAAGTACTTCTTTATGCCGGGTATGGTGGCACACGCTTGTAATCCTAGCATTTGGGAGGCTGAGATCAGAGGATCTGGGTTCGCGGCCAGCCTCAGCTACCTAATGAGGCACTCCGCAACTTAGTGAGACCCTGTTTCAAAATAAAGAATAAAAAATAGGAATGGGAGTGTAGCTCGGAGGTGGAATGCCCCTGGGTTCCATCCCCAGTACCTCAAAAAAAAAAAAAAAAGTACTTCTTTACTTCTGACACTTCAAGATGTTCTAGGCTCACCTCGAATTGTCCTTGTTACAGGCATATAACCAGGTATTTCTCCAAGGAATCCTCAGGCATAGTTAAGTCTTTTGCCCAAGGTTATACCCTTAACTAAATGGTAGAACTGGTATTCCATTCAAAGCAGCCTGATTCCAGATCCCAAGTTGTTAGCCACAAAATTGTATGATATGCCCCTATTTTTTTTAATTGAATTTGCATTGGTAGGTTTTAGTCATATTTTGTCAATGTGAGAGACTTACAGATAGAATTTGTAGTCCGCTTACACTAAGTAATTATTGTGCCCTGTGTGTGTGTGCGCACGCACGCTCACTCGCTCACTCTCTCTCTCTATTTATTTATTTACTTATTTTGTGCTGGGTATTAAACCCAGGGCCTCTTGCATGCCAAGTACTTGTTCTATCACTGAGTTGTACCATTGAACCCCAGGGGCATTCTGCTTCCAATCTATACTCCCAGCCTTTATTTTTTATTTTGAAATATGGTCTCACTTAGTTGAGGAGGGCCTCACTAAGGGAGAAAAGGGGGTGGGATTTAAGGTAGCATAGAGGACAGGCACACACCCCTCCCCCCCATTACTGTGATCCTCTTGTCTTAGCCTCCCAGGTACTGGGATTACAAGCATGTGCCACCATGCCCAGCCCCCTACACTTTTATATTGATTTTTTTGTGAACCACAGCTCAAATGATAGTGATTAAGTTAAAAACAGCTAATTGGCCACAGATAACCACTGTTAAATTTTAGTTCATTTTCTTCTACAAATAAATGTAAATATATTTCAAAATTATATTATGTTACCCTGATTTTAAAAAACTAATCCCCAGTATCCGTCCCCCTCCACGCAACTCTTAATTTTTAGAAAATATTTCTTTGCTAAGCCGGGGATGTGGTGGTGCACGCTTGTAATCACAGTACTTGGGAGGCTGAGACCACAGAATATTTCTTTGCTAATAGTTACAAGTTTAATTAATAAATGGAATTGGGTTCTCTTTTTAAAAAAATGTGTTAAATAGCCTTATAATTAAATCAAAATCCAGATACCGAGCAAAACCTTGTTTAGTGGAGAAATGTTTCCTTTTGTATCAGAACTCATATGTACGTTAGGAATTCTCTCCCCCTTTACTGATGATTTTAAATGTGGTCCACTCTTATTTTATTATTTATTTATTATTATTATGTTATTTTTTATTTATTATTATTATTATTATTATTATTATTATTATTATTATTATTTGCAGTACTGGGGATTGAACTCGGGCATTCTACCTCCGAGCTACACCCCCAGCCCTATTTTTTATTCTTTATTTTGAAACCAGGTCTCACTCACTAAGTTGCGGAGTGCCTCACTAGTAGCTGAGGCTGGCCGCGAACCAGGATCCTCTGGTCTCAGCCTCCCAAATGCTGGGATTACAAGGGTGCGCCACCACGCTCAGCTGGTCCACTGTTTTAAAAGACAAAATAAATACCTATAAGTGTGTGTAAACAAAGTTGAAATTTCTACCAAATTAGCCATGTGGATAAGAGAGCTTACCTGACTACTTGGTTAGAACATAACAGGGTGACAGAACCTTAGGGTGGTGGCCATACTCTGCTTCTTGGCCATGCTCTGTATTTCTTTTAGTACTAGACATGGAAGCCAGGGGCACTCTACCTGTGAGCTATACCCCAGTCCTATTTTATTTTTATTTTGAAACTTGCTGGAGCTAGCTTTGAACCTGTTATCCTCCTGTGTCAGCCTCCCAAGTACTGGGATTACAGATGTGCACCACCACACCTAGCTTCATGCTCTAGATTTAATTTTGTCAATGTGTCCAGATTGATCAAGCTCCATATGTGACTCTGCAAAAACTCAAAAGAGACTAGTGTGTCTAGATTAGAATTTCAAATTTTCAAAGACCAAATATTGATGGCATCAGTGGCATTTTCTTTTAGGAAGGTTTATGTGAAGGCTCAGTTTTGTCACAAGACTCATAATGCATAGGCTCTGATTGGGGGGGGGGGTGATGAGTTTAAAAGCCAAGCATCCATTTCTTCTCCTAGAGATGGACCTATCAGAGATATCCTATGATTGGCTGGCTGGTTAGGACATATTCTTCCTCTTTGGAATTTTTTTTTATCAAGACTCCATGTCATCTATGTTTTCACTGGAACAGTCTCACAATCAACTGATAAGGGACATTTCTTTTGATAAGTTGGTGTAATCATGGTTTCCTCTTGGCTTTCTTTTTTTTTTTTTTTTTTTGCAGTACTGGAGATTGAGCCCAGGGGCATTCTACCTCCGAGTTACAACCCCACCCCTATTTTTTATTCTTTATTTGGAAACAGGGTCTCATTAAATTGCAGAGGGCTTCACTAAGTAGCAGAGGCTGGCTGCGAACCTGGATCCTCCTGTGTCAGCCTCCCAAGTACTGGAATTTCAAGCGTGTGCCACCATGCCTGGCTTCCTCTTGCCTTTTCAAACATTCCCAGAGCTAACCATTTAACCTTTGATGAGAAAGATAATGTTTATTATATTACTTATTCATTGCTTTTTCTCTTTCTTTCCTTTTTTTTTTTAATTGGTGCATACTATAAGAGTGATGGGTTTTCTAATCCCAACATTTGGGAGGCTGAGACCGGAGGATCTGGGTTAGAGGCCAGCCTCAGCTACCTAGTGAGGCACTCTGCAACTTAGTAAGACCCTGTTTCAAAATAAAGAATAAAAAATGGGGCTGGCGGTGTAGCTCGGAGGTAGAATACCCCTGAGTTCAATCCCCAGTACCAAAAAAAAAAAAAAAAAAAAAAAAAAGAGTGATGGTTTTCATTGTGGCATATGTATACATACATAAAAACATCATTTGATCAATTTCACTCCCTAGAACCTCCCCTGTTATTGATCCCTGTTACTGATTTTGCAATATCACTCTGAATGGAGAACGTTTTCTGATTTGGAGTTGTGGTTAGTTATTACTGTTTTGTGCTTGTCCGTACTGTTTTTACATTGTTGTTAATTGTGCAGTTTTGTTTTGTTTTTGCCTATTTATTTCAGGCCATTTGGTAATTCTGAATCATGTCTGACAACGGAGAACTGGAAGACAAGCCTCCAGCACCTCCTGTGCGAATGAGCAGTACCATTTTTAGCACCGGGGGCAAAGATCCTTTGTCAGCCAATCACAGTTTGAAACCTTTGCCATCTGTTCCAGAGGAAAAAAAGCCTAGGAATAAAATCATCTCCATATTCTCCAGCACAGAGAAAGGTAAATATAGCTATTGTGATTTTAGGCATCTCAGTGTTGGTTTATTATTGTATATTACCTGTGTTGATATGTTTTAGAATGAAAGCAAAGAAGAGATGCATGAAAACAATTGGTACTGGCATGTAGGACTATTATAAAAACAGTGGTTTATCTGGGCACAGTGGTATGTACCTGTAGTCCAAACTACTCAAGAGGCTGAGGCAGGAAGATCTCTTAGTCCAAGGAATTTGAGAATAGCCTGGGCAAAATAGTGAGAGCCTATCTCTAAAACAAAAGAAAAACAAACAATGTAATAGAATAAAACTATGAAGTTGTTGCTCATCTTACTTGTGACCTGTGGGTTTCTATATTCATTTTCTGAGACCTTGGACCATAGTTTATGGCTTCCTGACACTAATGGGGTTTGTCATTATATTAGTCCATTCTATATTGCTTTAACAAAACATCTGAGGCTGGGAACGTGATAAAGAAAAGAAATTAGCCAGGCATAGTGGCACATGTTTGTAATCCTAGTACTTGGGAGGCTGAGACCAGAGGATCCAGGTTTTCGGCCAGCCTCAGCTACTTAGGCTCTCTGCAACTTAGTGAGACCCTGTTTCAAAATAAAGAATAAAAAATAAGACTGGGAGTGTAGCTCGGAGGTAGAATGCTCCTGAGTTCAATCCCCAGTACCACAAAAAAAAAAAAAGAAAGAAAAAGAAAAGAAGTTTATTTGTCTCTCAATTCTAGTGGCTGGAAAGTCCAAACATCTTGGCCCCTGTGTCTGCAGAGGTACCCCAACATCACAATGTGGCAGAGAAGCAGAAAGGGAACCCGCTACTTGCAGAAGGGGCGTGTGTACATGCAAGGAAGCAAGAGAGTAGGGAGGAGTCAGGCTCACTCTTTCACAGCAGCCTCCTCCCTCCTTGAGATCAGCATTAATCCATTCTGAGGTCACAACCCAGCTACTTCCCACTAAGCCTTACTTACCTCTTAGAGGTCCAACCTCCTTCAATTCTGTTAACTGGGAACCCATTCTCCAGCACATGAGCCTTTGAGGAACAAACCATATCTAAACTATAGCAGTAATATTTGAGGAAAGCTACTATTAAAATGTTAATTTAGGGGCCACCGTCCCCTCTCTGAAATCCCTGGAGCCAGCTGTGTTTTCTGATTTTTAAGTAATATCACTTTCTTTTTTATCATGTATTCTATAATGCCCTCAGAAGGATCTGAGGCAGCCTCCATAATCAACATTTCAGTGTGTCTTCAGCAAAACATGTCTAGTCCAGGCTTTCTCAGCCTCAGCACTATTGATATTTTGGGACCAAATAATTTGTGGTTGCAGCAGTCTGCCTCTCTGCATTCTATGATGTTAAGCAGCATTCTTAGCTTTTGCCCAGTAGATATCAGAAGCATTTACCGCAATTGTGAAAACCAAAAATGTCGCCAGGCATTACCAAATATCCCTTGGGGGCAAAAATCACCCCCAGTAAGAACCCACTGGTCTTATCACACAGAATGAGATAAAGACTGTAAATAGCTTCATAAAAGTTGAAGTCCCTAAATTAGTTTTGGTGTCAAATTTAAGGAAGAAACTTTTGGCTTCAGAGCTTTTTGGTATTTAGAATTAGATAAGGTATGATGGGCACTGATGGGTCTTTGAAGGGAGGGATTAATTTATCATAATAAGCATGATAATGTGGCTCTGGATGGCAATAGAATAAGTGGAAGTAGAGTTATATCTCCTAAGCCTACAATGGAGAGATAACCTAAGGGGAAGATTGGTGCTTTTTATATAAGAATACTTAATAAGCAATTAATTTGAAATTATATATAATAGGTGGAAATTTACATTAACAATAAATAAAATCTTGGAAATTTTAGATTTGTAAATAAAGCATAATCATTAAATAGTTGAAAACTTAGCTAATCATATATCACTTATTTCTAGTTTTGCTTTTATTAAGATTTCATATGAATGACTAGGGATGTAACTCATTGGAAGAGTACATGCTGCGTGAGGCCCTAAGTTTATCCCCAGCACTGCCCCCACCCCCAAAATTAGCTTAGAACCAAAGGGCCTGGTGAAAATATGTTTTTAAAGTTTATGAGCTGGATGTGGTGGTACACACTTATAATCCCAGTACTTGGGAGGCTGAGACAGGAGAATCACAGGTTCAATGACAGCTGCAGCTACTTAGTGAGGCCCTCCACAACTTAGTGAGACCCTGTTTCAAAAATAAAGAATAAAAATAGGGCTTGGGAGCCAGGCGTGTTGGCAACACTTGTACTCCCAGCATTCGGGAGGCTGAGACCGGAGGATCCGGGTTTGTGGCCAGCCTCAGCTACCTAGTGAGGCACTCCTCAATTTAGTGAGACCTGGTTTCAAAATAAAGAATAAAAAATAGGGCTGGGGGTATAGCTCGGAGGTAGAATGCCCCTTAAATTATTGTTAACAATTGTCACCCTGCTGAGCTATCAAATGCCACTTCCTCCTATTTGTACCAAACTTAATTGTAATTAATTAACCACCTTCTTTCCATCCCTTCCTCCCCTTATCCTTCCCAGCTTCTATTAAGCACTTCTCTGCTTTTTACATCTATGAGATCAACTTTTTTATCTTACACATGAGTAAGAACATGTAGTATTTGTCTTTCTGTTCCTAGCTTATTTCATTTACTATAATGTCCTTAGGACCCACCTGTGTTACTACAGGTAGTAGAACTTCATTCTTAGCCAGGCGTGGTGGCACACATTTGTAATCCTAGTTCTTGGGAGGCTGAGACAGGAGGATCAGAGGTTCAAGAATAGCCTCAGCAAGTAGTGAGACTTTCATCAGCCTAGTGAGAGCCTCTTCCAAAATAAAAATAACCAGCCTCAGCAACTTGTGAGACCTCCCGCAACTTAGTGAGTCCCTGTTTCAAAATAAAAAATAAAATTGGGCTAGGGGTATAACTTGGGGGTAGAATGCCCATGAGTTCCATGCCCAGTACTACAAAAAATAAAATAAAATAGGACTGGGGGTGTAGCTCGAAGGTAGAATGCCCCGGGGGCTCAGTCCGTAGTACTACAAAAGAAAAAAAAAGAACTTCATTCTCTTTTATAGGTGAATAATACTGTGTTGTATATATACACATTTTCTCTATTCATTCACCTGTTGATAGACACTTTGCTTGTATCCATTTCTTGGTTATTGTGAATAGAGCTGCAATAAACATAATAGTGTGGACTTCTCTTTGACATACTGATTTCATTTCCTTTGGATATATATACCCAATGGTGGGGTTGCTAGATTATATGGTAGTTCTATTTTTAGCCTTTTGAGGGACCTCCATTTTGCTTTCTATAATGGCTATACTAATTTACATTTTCACCAACAGTGTATAAGACTTCCCCTTTCCATATCCTCCCTAGCATTTGTTATTTTTGGCTTTTTATTAATTACTATTCTAACTTGGAATGAGATCATTATCTCATTGTGGTTTTGATTTGCATTTCCCTTATGATGAATGATGTTGAACATTTTTTCATATACTTGTTGGCCATGTGTATGTCTTTTGAGGAATGTTTTTTCAGATCATCTGCCCATTTTAATCAAATTATATATTTTTGCTGCTGTTCTTTATATATTTTGGATATTAATTCCTTGTTGAACAGTTTGCAATTCTTTATTTTGAAACCGGCTCTCACTAAGTTGCAGAGTGCCTCACTAGGTAGCTGAGGCTGGCCACGAACCCAGATCCTCCGGTCTCAGCTTCCCAAATGCTGAGATTACAAGTGTGTGCCACTACGCCCAGCTGCAAATATTTTTTAATGTGTATGTGATACTGGGGGTTGAACCTGGGGACATTTTACCTCCAAGCTATGCCTTTAGACCTTTTTTATTTTTTGTTTTAAAACAGAGTCTTAGTAGGTTGCTGAGAGTCTTGCTAACTTACTGAGGTCATCCTCAAATCTGCAATCCTCCTCTCTCAGCCTCCCAAGTACTGGGATTGCAGGTATGCACTATCATGCCCAGTGTTTGCAAATATTTTTTTTCTTGTTTTGCAGATTGTTCTCTCACTCTTTTTATTGTTTTTTTCCTTTGCTTTGCAGAGGCTTTTTTTTTTTTGCATATATAAGCTCATAAAATTATATCTTTTATGGCAACCTGGCTGAACAACTCTTTTTCACTTGCCTGATAATATGTATTGCATGTATTATTTGAATCATCTGATGCAGTGATAAGCAAAGCAGACCTCATGGCTCCAATCAAATACTATAGCATGTAATTACAAACTATGAAGAGTGACGAAGGACTAGTGTAAGATGTTTGTCTAATCTGCTGTATTCAAAGGGGCTTCCTCAGAAAATAGAGCTGAAGACTGAAGCATGAATAAGTGAAACAGAAGTAAGTGTTGTGTGCCTAGAAAAGAGCTTGCTTCAGTGGCTCACCCACAGGAGGGATCATAGCACATCATGGTGCTGAGGTGCAGTCCAGTGTGACTTGAAAGCACAGAGGGTAGGTGAGAATTAATATGATGTATGTAGAGATTACAAACAACAGAGAGACTGAAGAGGTAGACAGAGACCAGGTCACAAAGGGCCTTGTATTCTATGCTACACAGCTCAGATTTTGTCTTGTTTCCTGGGGAACCATTAGAGAATTTAAACAGGGGAAAGTCCTGGTCACATTTCTCTTTTAGGTAGGAGAAACTGGTAGCTGTATAGAAAATAGATTTTGTTGGAAGTCTAAGACTGAAGTTGGAAACTAGTTAGGAGGCTTTTGCAGTAGCCCAGGTGAGAAATGGCTTGGCCAGACTTATAGTTTTAATAATGAAAATAGCAGTGAGCCATTGTCTTGGCATATTTTTCTAAGCTTTATTCAGATAGCTAGTGTTTAGTGTATAAAATTTGTTAACTAAAACAATTTTCACATGTAATTATTTAACCTGTATGCACCTTCACTTCTGGTTGGTTATGAAGATGATAGACTTAGATATGTAAACATCCTTTTTTGTCCAAGAATCTAATTCTAATATTAATACTAGCCTATACTTCTAGTATTAATAGCATTTCCTAGAGAATGCTCTTCTGTGTAATAGAAAACATTTAGTTTCATCAATATGAAGCTATTCTAAGTCAAAGGAACAAAGGATTATAATCACTGATTGTTATACTAAAAACAGAAAAAAATTTCCTTTTAAACAAAACAAATAGGGGTTGTCTTAACCTTGGACTGTGGCTCCAGTAACTTGAAAAGTGGAGGCCCTAAAACATGTGATAGTAGCATATAATGTGGGAGGAGGTGGGTACTGGGAGGGAACCCAGGGTACTTCTACCTCTGAGCTATACCCCCAAGCCCTTTTTATTTTTAATTATGAAACAAGGTCTCACTAAGTTGCTGAGGGCCTTGCTAAGTAGCTTAGGTTGGAGGCTGACTTCAAACCTGCTATTCTCCTATCTCAGACTCCCAAGTACTGGGATTACACATGCATTGCCACACCTGGCTGCATATGCTGCTTTTTTAAGCATCTTTTGTCAACATGAAGCTAATGATTTTTACCACTTGGCTGAAAGTTGCTGCCTACCTGCTGCTATTTTATTGTCTAATGAAGTTGGGATTATAGGTTGAGCAATGATTCTAAACTTCTTTTTCCCCCCTGGGACACTAATAAGTTGTACACTTTTTTTTTTTTTTTTTTTTTTGCAGTACTGGGGATTGAACTCAGGGGCATTCTACTTCTGAGCTATACCCCCAGCCCTATTTTTTATTCTTTATTTTGAAACAGGGTCTCATTAAGTTGCATAGGGCCTGACTAGGTAGCTGAGGCTGGCCACGAACCCGGATCCTCCGGTCTCAGTCTTCCAAATGCTGGGATTACAAGGGTGCGCCACCACGCCCAGCAGTTGTACATTTTATTAAAAAACATTTCTTTCTGTGGTCTGATACTTCCCATTGAGTGATTCAGTTACCAGGTGGACACTCTGTAGATGATTGTGTTTGATAAGCAAAATGGGAAGTTGACTTGCTTCTTTTTTTTTTTTTTTTTTTTGGTAGGTACTGGAGATTGAACCCAGGGGCGTTCTACCTCCGAGCTACATCCCCAGCCCCATTTTTTTATTCTTTGAAACAGAATCTCACTAAGTTGCAGAGGACCTTACTAAGTAGCTGAGGCTGGCCGAGGACTGGAATTATAAGCATGCGCCATCACATCCAGCTAGAATACATTTTTTTTTAAGTGCACACAGAACATTTGCCAAGATAAATCACATTCTAGGACTAGGTTTTAAATCTCGATGAATGTAGGATTTAAGTAATACAAGGTATATTATGTAACCACAATGTAATTAAATTAGAAATCAATAACAGGAACCGGCCTGGCTACAATTTTTAACTTTTTAACTTCTGTAAAGGGAGAATATTCTGGTTAAACATAAGTATTAACCACATTCTATTTGCTCTCCCTCCAAAGACTCAACTAAAATGACAGTAAGAAAAATATATATTTATTATTACAAGGGCAAAGAGGACAGGAGAGGAGACAGTGGTATAGAGTTTTCCATATACATTTTGAAGATTGGAGTGGTAGGAAAATGGCATCTGGCTAAGCAGAACAGAAAGACAGTCCCCTAAGCATTAGGAGAGGCTAATGTCAGCCGGGCGTAGTGGCACATGCTTGTAATCTCAGTACTTGGGAGGCTGAGACAGGAGGATCCAGGTTCACAGCCAGCCTCAGCTGCTTAGTGAGACCCTCCACAACTTAGTGAGACAAAGAATAAAAAATAGTGAGGAAGAATACCTGAGTTCAATCCCAGTAAAAAAAACACACACACACACACACACACACACACACACACACACACCCCTCTCTTTCTTTCCTCTCTCTCTCTCCCCTCCCTCCCTCCCTCCCTCCCCCGCCACCAGGGGATCCCAGAGGCTCAGGATTTAGAGTCATACTGTACTCTGTGGAGGGGAGGGGAGGGGAGGGGAGGCTGTGATGGCCAGGCTAAAATGTCAGGGAATATGTTGGAAATCTACATAGGAAGTAGCAAAGACTCAGTCCTCTCTTACCCCATTTAGCCATGCAAATATAACCCCCATCTTGGACAATAGGGACTGATGTTTACATTTACTTAAGGAGAAATTAAACCAGAGTCCCCTGTTCTTTTCAGGGGAATCAGGAAAAGTTGAAGCATCAGAATAAAAAATGTGGATCCAATGAAAGTTAACATACAAAACTCCTCTCCTCTGCCCTGCTTTCCAAATACTTGTAGCCTGACTCATAGCCTTCACACAGAGATTGGAAGATTTTTCTCTGGATAAACGAAATGCTCTAGGGAAAAAATATATATATTTTAGGTACCCTACAACCCATCCCCATCTTTAGTAAAGAGACTAGCTTATCTCCCAATCACCTGTTTAATACTTTTCTGTACGAACAGATAGTATAGGATCACCAGACATTTAAGGAAATCTCTTAGACATAAGAGGCCAAAACCCTTAGACATGAGAGATTTTAAAAAGCCACTTAGAAGAAACAAACAATGTAGGGAGAAAACTAACAAACCAGAATACCCAGCCTGTATATACACATATACTGTATAGTCTTCAAAGAAAATAAATTATATTCATGAAACAAAAAAGGATTCTCAGAGTACAGTGAGAAATAACTTGAAAATCAATATTTAGAAGTACCAAAATGAGCTGGGCTTGATGGCACATACCTGGAATTCCAGTACTTAGGAGACTGAAATAGAACAATTGCAGGTTCGAGACCAGCCTTAAGAACATAGTCAGACCCTCAGCAACCTAGTGAGACCCTGTTTCAAAATAAAGAGATAGAATGCCCCTGAGTTCAAATCCCTAGTACTGAGGGTGTGAAGGAGCACCAAAACAAAAGATATCAATAGGATGATTGGAAGATAATCAAGAAAATGCCCCTGTAGAGTTATACGAGAATATATAGATGGAAAATATGAAAGAGAAGGTAACAATTACAAGTTACTAATAACAAACAAATTAAAGTGGAGGAAATAATCAAAGAAATAATACTAAAAAATCTCCAAGATCTGAAGAATATGATTTCCAGAAAGGCTCACTGAGAACTCAGCGCAGTGAATGCATGAAGATCACAGCATCCTGAAGTTTTGTGACACTACAGATAAAACAATACAACTTAATGATTGCACTTCCAGTCAAAATGGAGCAGCAGGGACTGAATTTACCCTTCTACCTAAAGGAGCTAAAGCAGTGGAGAAAACATACAAAACAAGGGTTTTCAAGACAGTGGATATCAGGCAGTGAATAAATAGGATTCCTAAGAGAGAAGAAACTAGTGAGGTGAGTCCTACCATTGGTTCAACTTTCTGCCTAGAGAGTTTCTAGGCTGTGGCACTGGGCAGGGGAATCTGGTGTTCTAAGTTGAGAAATAATTAATAGGACAGCAGAGTAGAGTAGACATCACGTAAGAAAAAGAGTAGTGAATTTGAAGGCATGGCAATAGAAACTGTTGAAAATGAAATTCAGAAAAAGTCTGAAACAAAAGTGAACATCTGTGGGACAACTTCAAGCAGACGGATGCATGTGCCATTGAAGTCTGGAGGAGAGAAACATTGGAAAAATACTGTTAAGACCATAGCTGATGGCTGGGAGTATACCTCAGTAGTAGAGCAGTTGCTCAGCATGCTTAAGGCCCTGGGTTCAATCCTCAGCAACATATGGAAGCTGAAAGAATTTGTCACCAGCAGACTGTGCTATACTATGAAACAGTGTTAAACCAAGTCCTTCAGGCAGAAGGAAAATGATGTCAGATGAAAATGTGGATCTACTCGAAAGTACTTTTTCTTACCTAAATCTCTTTTAAAGATAACTGTTCTTAAAGAATGAAGTAAGCCAGGCAAGACGGGAGGCCAAGAGGGGAGGATCACAGGTTCCCTGCCAGGCTAAGCTACTTAGTGAGGTCCTCTGCAATTTAGTGAGACTCTGTTTCAAAATAAAAAATAAAAAATAGGGCTGGAGGTGTAGCTCAGAGGTAGAATGCCCCTGGGTTCAAACCCGAGTACTGCAAATAATGATAATAATAATAATAATAATAATAATAATAATAATAATAATCCAAAAGAAGGCTGAAAGATGGGTAACACAGCCCTAGCTGTAAGCTGCCTACAGGAAATGCACTTTTCTACAGAAAGCCACAAAATGTGTTACAGTCAAATGTATGCTAAATCTAGGGGTGTTGCTCGGTAGTAGAGTGCTTGCCTAGCATGCTGGAAGCCCTGGTTTCAATCCCTAGTGCGGCATAAGGAGTGGGACAATGAAAAGAAGCTTGGACTGGCTGTGTCCGTATCAAGACGAACTAGATTTTAGAGTTAGATTATTTCATAATGATAATAGGGCTAATTCATTTAGATGATATAACAACTGAACATTTATGTACTTCCTAACAGAGCTTCAAAATATGACATGAAATTAATAGGATTTCAAAGAGAAATAAATACAGTTATAATTGAGGTTCCAGTATACCTCTCTGAATAATTGGTAGAACAGATACATGAGATTTGGTAAGGATGTAGATTTGAACATAACAACCAACTTGACCTAATGGACAGTTATGGAACATTCCACCTAACAGTAGAATACTTTTTTTTTTTTTTTTTTTTTATGGTATTAGACATTGAACCCAGGGGCATTCTACCTCTAAGCTACATCCCCAGCCCTATTTTTTATTCTTTATTTTGAAAGAGATTCTCACTAAATTGCAGAGGGCCTCACTAAGGAGCTGAGGCTGGCCACCAACCTGTGATCCTCCTGTCTCAGCCTCCCAAGTACTGGGATTATAAACCTGCACCACCACACCCAGCTAGAATACGTACTTTTTTTTAAGTGCTCACAGAACATTTGCCAAGATAAATCATATTCTAGGACTAGTTTTTAAATCTCAATGAATGTAGGATTTAAATAATACAAAGCATATTATGTAACCACAATGTAATTAAATTAGAAATCAATAACAGGAGCCAGGGTGGTGGTGCTCGCTTATAATCCCAGTACTTGGGATCCTGAGACAGGAGGATCACAGGTTCACGGCCAGCCTCAGCTACTTAGTGAGGCCCTCTGCAACTTAGTGAGACCCTGTTTCAAAATAAAGAATAAAAAATAGGTCTGGGATTTAGCTCAGAGGTAGAATGCTCCTGGGTTCAATTCCCAGTAACTCAAAAAGAAAAAAAGAAAAGAAATCAATAACAGAAAGGCATCTAAAAATATTTTGAAAGTAAATAAGATACTTTCAAATAAAAGGATGATGCACACTTGTAATCCCAGTACTTGGGAGGCTGAGACAGGAGAATCGCAGGTTCAAAGCCAGCATCAGCAAGGCTCTCAGCAACCTAGTGAGACCCTGTTTCCAAATGAAAAATAAAAAATCAAGTTGGGGGTATAGCTTGGAAGTAGAATACCTCTGGTTAATCCCCAGTACCAAAAAAAGGGGGGGGATATTTAGAAAGTATATTTATTAAGCCAGGCACACGCTTGTAATCCCAGTACTTGGGAGGCTGAGACAGGAGGATCACAGGTTCTTGGCCAGCCTTAGCTACTTAGTGAGACCCTATTTTAAAATAAAGACTAAAAAACAGGACTGGTTCAACCCTGGGTTGAACCTCCAACACCAAAAAAAAAAACAAAAACGTGTATTTATTATTCTGAATGAAAATGCAAAACATCGCCAGGCGTGGTGGCGCACGCTTGTAATCCCAGCATTCGGGAGGCTGAGACCAAAGGATCCGGGTTCGCGGCCAGCCTCAGCTACCTAGTGAGGCCCTCCACAACTTAGTGAGGCCCGGTTTCAAAATAAAGAATAAAAAATAGGGCTGGGGGTATAGCTCAGAGGTAGAATGCCCCTGAGTTCAATCCCCAGTACCGCAAAAAAAAAAAAAAAAGAAAATGCAAAACATCAATATTTATAAGATAGCACTAAAAACAGTAGAGGAAATTTTATAGTATTAAACAGCCATATTAGAAAAGACATAAATTTCAAATCAGTGACTTCAGCTAAGCCCTCTTTTTTTTTTTTTTGCGGGTCTGGGGATTGAACTCAGGGGCATTCAACCTCCGAGTTATACCCCCAGCCCTATTTTTTATTCTTTATTTTGAAACCGAGTCTCACTAAGTTGCAGAGTTCCTCACTAGGTAGCTGAGGCTGGCCGAGAACCCGGATCCTCCGGTCTCAGCCTCCCGAATGCTGGGATTACAAGCGTGCGCCACCACGCCCGGCTTAGCTAAGCCCTCTTAATAAACTAAAAGAAAAGAGCAAATGAAATCTAAAGTAGAAACAAGGAAATGATAATAGTCAAAATGGAAGTCAATTAAATAGGAAAAAATGCAGAAAATCAATAAAACTAAAAGCTGATTCATTTAGAATATCAATAAAATGGATAAGCCTCTAACCAGACTGATGAGGGAGAAGACACAATTACCAAATCAAGAATGAAAGAGGTGGCCTTCCTGCAGAGAGAGAGAGTGTGTGTATGTTTGTTTTGTTTGTTTACTGGAGATTGAACCTGGATTCTACTTCTGAGCTACACCCCCAGACCTATTTTATTTTTATTTTGAAACAAGATTTCCCTAGGTTGATGAAAGTCTCACTACTTGCTGAGATTGTCCTCAAACCTGTGATCCTCCAGTCTCAGCCTCCCAAGTGGTTTATAGACCACTTGTCTTTACAGGTCCCGTCCCGTCCCCTCCGTCCATCCCCTACCTTGCTTTACAGCAGGATAGCTTGCTTTATTTCATTTACCAGTTTCCCATCAGCTAGTGTTTTTAGGGGCTTCTCTTTTCTAGAATTGTGTCATTCCTAATCTGTTTTAGGAAAAATATAAGCATATAAGTGCCTTTACTAACCTTGTTTAAATAAGTTCTTTTTATTTATTTATTTTCCTTAATGCCCTCTAGGAAGTAAGAAGAAAGAAAAGGAACGGCCAGAGATTTCTCCTCCATCTGATTTTGAGCACACCATTCATGTTGGCTTTGATGCTGTCACTGGAGAATTTACTGTAAGTTCACCTAGTTGGGGTTTGTTTATAACATCAGTCAGGCATGGTGGCACACACCTATAATTCCTGTACTTGCAAGGCTAAAACAGAAGGATTGCAGGTTCATGACCAGCCTCAGCAACTTGGTGAGACTGTCAGCAACCTAGGAAGACCCTGTTTCGAAAACAAAAAAATAAAAACAGCGGGGAGTGTAGCTCAGAGGTACGACACCCCTGGGTTCACTCCTCAGTACCACAAAAGAAAAGAAAGAAAGAAAGAAAGAAAACCATTAGAACTTTTTCTTAAGTTTTAAGTTAATTTTTTTATTCACTTGTTAATTGTCAGTTCTTACTGCTATCATATAAGTGTTAGTGGTTGTATGTATCTTTTCTAGGGAATTTAGTCTACTAATTGTAATTATGCAAAATAGAAAAATAGACCTTTAGAAAACTTAGTCAAATCTAAAATTATGTGTATTCGTTTGTTTTATGTATTTTATTATTTACCACTGAAAAATGTTTTTTATTAGAGCAATTCAATCAACAACTAATTTCTGAATTTGTTTTTCTTAGGGCATGCCAGAACAGTGGGCTCGATTATTACAGACCTCCAATATTACCAAACTAGAGCAAAAGAAAAATCCTCAGGCTGTGCTGGATGTCTTAAAGTTCTATGACTCTAACACAGTGAAGCAGAAATATCTAAGTTTTACTCCTCCTGGTAAGGCATCAATGATAAAAGGCTAAATCACATGGAGAGTTGTGAAGCACTGCTAGATAAAAAGATTACTTTTGGGAAAACAAAAAACTAAACTATATTTCTTGTCCTTTTCTCCTACATAGAATCTGACTTTCACAAACTGGGGTGGTTTTTAAACATAATTTGGACTTGGGGTGTGTTGTATTAATCTCATAGTTTTGCTAGAAATGGAGTTGGTGGATATTTTAACTTTTTTTTTGCAGTCCTGGGGAATGAACTCAGGGGCATTCTACCTCCGAGCTATACCCCCAGCCCTATTTTTTATTCTTTATTTTGAAACAGGGTCTCATTAAGTTGCGGAGTGCCTTGCTAGGTAGCTGAGGCTGGCCGCGAACCCGGATCCTCCGGTCTCAGCCTCCCAAATGCTGGGATTACAAGTGTGTGCCACCATGCCCGGCTATTTTAACTTTTTATTTACTTGTTATTTTCTTCTTTTAAGAGACTTCCAACTTAATAAAAGGATAAAGTACAGTTTTGTTTTTTTTTTTTTTTTTTT
>PVLC010013203.1:0-23275 GCA_004027655.1 Graphiurus murinus | reverse complement strand
GCCACCACGCCCGGCTATAAGGTACAGTTTAGATGTATTCATACTAGGGATATGTTTATTGTCAGTGGGATAGAAGGAAGGTTATTTTACTATTTAAATGCTCAGATGTTAAAGTAAAAATTATTTCCTACTCCGAGCCAGGCATGGTTGCGCACACTTGTAATCCCAGTGCTTGGGAGGCTAAGACCAGAGGATCCGGGTTCGTTGCCAGCTTTGGCTACTTAGTAAGGCTCTCCACAATGTAGTGAGACCCTGTTTCAAAATAAAGAATAAAAAATAGGACTAGGGGCATATCCCAGAGATAGAATGCCCCTGGGTTCAATCTCCAGTACCGCAAAAAAAAAAAAAAAAATTTCTACTCAAAAATTTAAAGTTGCCAGATGTGGTGGCACACACCTGTAATCCCAGTACTTGGGAGGCTAAAACAGGAAGACCACAGGTTTGAGAACAGACTTAGCAACTTAGTGAGACTCTCATCAGCCCAGCAAGACCCTGTTTCAAAGCAAAAAATGAAAAGGGCTGGGGTAGCTGAAATAGGGTCTCCCCCCTGTTTCAAAATAAAGAATAAAAAATAGGACTGGGAGTGTAGCTCAGAGGTAAAATGCCCCGCTGGGTTCAATCCCCTGTACTAAGAAAAAAAGAAAGAAATAGGGTCTCCCTAGGTTGCTGAGAGTCTTGCTTCATTGTCAAAGCTGTCCTTGAACCTGAAATCCTCCTATCTCAGCCTCCCCGGTATTGGGAATATAGGTGTGAGCCACCACACCTGGCCCCAAAACTGATTTAAAAAGTTAAGAGATGACTTTTCTGTTTTTATGTGTGTGAACACCAGGGGTATTCTACCTCCAAGCTATACCCCCAGCCCTATTTTATTTTGTATTTTGAAACAGGGTCATACTAAGTTGAGGAGGGCCTAGCTAAATTGCTGAGGCTGGCCTTGAACCTGCAATCCTCCCAAGTACTGGGATTACAGGCATGTACTACCAGGCCTGGCTATACATGTAGTTTAAAAATAATTAAGTTAAAATCTTGCATGTGATTTGAATTAGTTATATTTAATATGTTTGCATCACAGAAATAAGAGATGCTCAGGGAAGAAAGAGAGAACTCTTTGCCAAGTGGTCATCATGATCTTGACCTTTTTTACTTTAATGTGTTACTTCCTTAGGAAAAGATCAGAACTTTAAAGTCTCTTGGCATTTAAAAACAAAATTTCCATCAAGAATTTTACTTTGCAGAGCTTGGTACATATGCCTGTAATCCTAGTACTTGGGAAACTGAGACAGGAGGATCACAGGTTCAAGGAGAGCCTCAACAGGTGGTGAGACTCTCTCATCAACCTAATGAGACCCTGTTTTTCAAAATAGAAGTAAAATAGGGCTTCGAGTATAGTTTGGAGGTAAAACACGTCCAAGTTCAAAAAAAAAAAAAATTATACTTGGTAGTTTAAGACAGGAGAATCACAGGTTCAAAGCCAGCCTCAGCAACTTTACAAGGCCCTGTTTCAAAATAGAAAATAAAATAGAGCTGGGGGTATAGCTCAGAGGTGGCATGCTCCTTGTTTTAATCACCAGCACAAAAAAAAAAAAAAAAGCCATTGTTTGAATGGTGGCTTTACATTTCTTAATCCTTGGTAGGTGATTTTCTGGAGAAAGTATCTTGAACAATATACACCCCCAGCCCTATTTTATTTTTATTCTGTTTTTTTGTGATCCTGGGAGTAGAGCCCAGCAGCCTTCTTCTTCTTAGCTACACCCCTTAAACTCATTTTATTTTTTATTTGGAAACAAGGTCTCACTAAGTTGCTGAGTCTGGCCACAAACCTGGGATCCTCCTGTCTCAGCCTCCCAGATACTGGGATTACAAGTGTGCTCCACCACACCCACTTATATTTATTTTGAAACAGGGTCCTGATAGATTAATGAGAGTCTCACTATTTCCTGAGGCTGGTCACAAACCTGCAATTCTCCTTTCTCAGCCTCCCAGGTATTATGGTTACAGGCATGTGCCACCACGTCAGCTCAAATGTTTTGTTTTTGGGAGGCTGAGACAGGAGGATCGCGGGTTCGAAGCCAGCCTCAGCTACTTAGTGAGGCCCTCTGCAACTTAGTGAGACCCTGTTTCAAAATAAAGAATAAAAAATAGGGCTGGGGGTATAGCTCAGAGGTAGAATGCCCCTGGGCTCAATCTCTGGTTCCACCAAAAAAAAAAGTTTTGTTTTAATATAGATCAACAGGTATAGTTTCACTTAAATTTTAATGACTTTATTGAGATATATAAATTTTTTAAATTTATTTAAATATATATTTAAGTATATATTATTAAATATACATATTTATTTATGTGTATATGTGTGGTATAGGATATTGAACCCAGGGGCATTGTACTTCTGAGCTACACCCCCAACCCGATTTTTTATTCTTTATTTTGAAATAGGGTCTCACTAATTTGCAGAGGGCCTCACAAATTGCTGAAGGTGGCCACGAACCTGCGATCCTCCTGTCTCAGCCTCCCAAGTACTAGATTACAAGCGTGCACCACCATGCCCAGCATGAGGTATAGTTTATATACAATAAAATTCACCCATTCTAAGTTTTCAGTGATTTTTAATAAATTCATGAGATTTAATTATAATTTGTGAATGATTAGTTGTGTGTGTGTGTGTGTGTGTGTGTGTGTGTTTACTGGCAATTGAACCCAGGGGCATTCTACCTCTGAGCTATACCCCCAGTTCTATTTTTTTTTCCTTTATTTTGAAACAGGGTCTCACTAAATTGCAGAGGGCCTCTCTAAGCAGCTGAGGCTGGCTGCGAACCTGGATCCTTCTATCTCAGCCTCCCAAGTACTGAGATTACAAGCATGTGCCACCACGCCTGTCTTAGTTAAGTCTTTTCTAAATTCTTGTTTGAAGCCAGGTGTGGTGGCACATGCTTGTAATCCAGTACTTGGGAGGCTGAGACCGGAGGATCTGGGTTCGAGGCCAGCCTTAGCTACCAAGTGAGGCACTCCGCAACTTAGTGAGACCCTGTTTCAAAATAAAGAATAAAAAATAGGACTGGGGGCGTAGCTCGGAGGTAGAGTGCCCCTACGTTCAATCCCCAGTACCACAAAAAAAAAAAAAAAAAAAAAAAAAAAAAAATTTGGTATTGTGAGCTCCATGTGGTGGCTCGAGCTTGTAATCCTAGTACTTAGGAGGCTGAGACAGAAGGATCTCACTTTTGTGGCTAGCCTCTACAACTTAGACCCTGTTTCAAAATAGGGCTAGTCGAGTGTGGTGATGCACACGTGTAATACTTAGGAGGCTGAAACAGAAGGATCCCAGATTACAGCCAGCCTCAGCAACTTAGTGAGGCCTTGTTTTCAAAATAAAAGAATAAAATAGGGCTGGAGGAGCTGGGCGTGGTGGCGCACGCTTGTAATCCCAGCATTCGCGAGGCTGAGTCCGGAGGATCCGGGTTCAAGGCCAGCCTCAGCTACCTAGTGAGGCACTCCGCAACTTAGGGAGACCCGGTTTCAAAATAAAGAATAAAAAATAGGGCTGGGGGTATAACTCGGAGGTAGAATGCCCCTGAGTTCAATCCCCAGTACCAAAAAAAATAGGGCTGGGGGTTGTAGCTCAGAGGTTAAATGCTCCTGGATTCCATTTCCAATACCACCCCCCCCCAAAAAAAAAAGTTTGGTATTGTGTTGAGATAATTCAACTTAAAATGAAGTCAATTTGAGAACATTTCACTTTTTCTCTGCTTTTTCTTTTTTGTCATGTAAAAACTTTCTTTCTTGACTGGGCATGGTGGCACATAACTATAATCCCAGTACTTGGGAGGCTGAGACAGGAGGATCACAAGTTCGAGGACAGCCTCAGTAACTAGTAAGAGTCTCATCAATGCGGCGTGGTGGTGCACGCTTGTAATCCCAGCATTTGGGAGGCTGAGACCGGAGGATCCAAGTTCTCGGCCAGCCTCAGCTACCTAGGGAGGCACTCCACAACTTAGTGAGACCCTGTTTCAAAATAAAGAATAAAAAATAGGGCTGGGGGTATAGCTCGGAGGTAGAATGCCCCTCAGTTCAATTCCCAGTGCCGCAAAAAAAAAAAAAAAGAGTCTCATCAACCTAGCCAGACTCTGTTTCAAAATAAAAATAAAAAATAAAAAATAGGGCTGAGGGTGTAACTCAGAGGGAAAATATCCCTGGGTTCACTCCCCAGTACCACACACACACACACACACACACACACACACACACACAAATTCTTTCTTGAATTGTTAACATTCTTTTCTGTTTCACATTCAGAAAAAGATGGCTTCCCTTCTGGAACACCAGCAGTAAGTTAATAATTTACTTCTTTTAGCTCTTGCTAGGTTACCCCAAATAAATCTGTTTTTATTTTGCTTTCTAAAATAAATTCAACTATTGGAGGTTAATAACTACTTAATATTTTTTTTTTTTAGCTAGCCACTTGATCATAGTTGAAGCCGAATTAAGTGGATAGAATTTCCTTGATACAATGTTTAAAGTAACATTTTATAATGATCTCCAGAGCAGTGCAGCTATTTTTGATAATGTTTACATAACAAACATAAAAGTAAAGAATTTGAAGTGTATCTGCCTCACCACTCTAGTTCTTCTCGGGGTACACCATTCTACTGTACATAGACTATGGAGACGTGCTAGACAATTATGTGTTGGTTCCTTCTCCACTTGATTCATTATGGTGAATCTGGCTGTTTTAAATACCCTAAAATGAGTCTAATGTATACAAAGCCCAGAGAATCTTTGTTTGGGGTTTTAATAAATAACTTACTGATTTTTAGGGTACTATATGTGTATGCTTTTTTAAAGGGCATAAATAGTACTCAAGGATTTTTTATATTCATCATATACATTTATTTCATACACTTATTTCTCCATAATTCATAAAAATCACCTTTACTCTTTGATTATGTTAGAAAGAGTGAGGTTTAGAGCCAGGTGTGGTGGCACATGCTTGTAATCCCAGTATTTGGGAGGCTCAGACAGGAGGACCGCAGGTTCAAGTACAACCTCAGCAAGTAGTCAGACTCTCATCAACCTAGCGAGACTCTGTTTCAAAATAAAGCTGGGGTTATAGCTCAGAGGTAAATACCCCTGGGTTTAAGCCCCAGTACCATAAATAAATAAATAGATAGATGATAGATAGATAGATAGATAGACAGACAGACAGACAGACAGACAGCTGGCGCAGAGATAAAAATGCCCCTGGGTTCAATTCCCAGGGCTACAAAAGTAAAAATAGACATACAGAAACAATGAGGTTTAATTAATTTAAATGCGCTATTAAAGAGTGAGATTTAATCAATTTAAATGCACTATTAAAGAGTGAGGTTTAGCTGGGCGTGGTGGCGCATGCTTGTAATCCCAGCATTTGGGAGGCTGAAACCGGAGGATCCGGGTTCGAGGCCAGCCTCAGCTACCTAGTGAGGCCCTCCGCAACTTAGTGAGACTTGGTTTCAAAATAAAGAATAAAAAATAGGGCTGGGGGTGTAGCTTGGAGGTAGAATGCCCCTGAGTTCAATCCCCAGTACCACAAAAAAAAGAGTGAGCTTTAATCAATTTTAAATGAGCTATTAAGGAAATAAACTGTGGGGCATGGTAAGTAACTCCAGTACTTGGGAGACTGAGATAGGAGGATCACAGGTTACAGGCCAGTCTCAGTAACTTAATGAGACTCTGTTTCAAAATACAAAATAAAATAGAGCTGCGGGTGCAAGTCAGGTAGATTGCCCCTGGATTCCATTCCCAGTAACACACATACACACACCCACACACACACACATACACACACACATAAAGAAACTTAGAAATATGTTAACAAAAGAGATAGTCACATTTTAACCTTTCATTTTGTTGACTTATCTTTCTTACTTTGTTCATGTGATGAATACAGCTGAATACCAAGGGTTCAGAAACATCAGCTGTGGTAACCGAGGAAGATGACGATGATGAAGAGGCTCCTCCTCCTGTCATTGCCCCACGACCGGATCATACAAAATCAGTGAGTGATTCACCAGTGACCTAGTCTATGTGTCTGTGTATGTATGTTTTTAAAAACAGCTGTCTGAGCCAGGTGTAGTGGCAGACACTTGTAATCCCAGTACTTAGGAGGCTGAGATAGGAGGATTGCAGGTTCACAGCCAACCTCAGCTAGATAGTGAGGCCCTCTGAAACTTAGTGAGACTCTGTTTCAAAAAACACTCAAGTTTAAAATATTTTAGTATCGAGAAATTTAGTCTGAGATCTTTACCTAAGAAGTACTTATCAAAAGCTAGTTAATTCTAACAGCTTCTTCAAAACTAAGATACTTCCAGCCTCAGCAACTTAGCAAGAAGCTCCTGTTTCAAAATAAAAAATAAAGCCAAGTATGTAAGCACACGCCTATAATCCAAGTACTTGGGAGGCTGAGGCAGGAGGAGTGCAGACTCCAAACCACTCTCAGCACTTAGGGAGGCCCTCAGCATTTTAGTGAGACCTGTTTCAAAATAAAAAGGGCTGGAGGTATAGGTTAGAGGTAGAATACCCCTGGGTTCAATTCCCCAGCACCAAAACAATTTTAAAACTTCAAAAAAATTTAAAAAAGAAAATGACTGGGGGTGTCGCTGAGAAGTAGAATGCCCCTGGGTTTAATCCACAGTACAAAGGGAGAGAGAGATCAAATACTTAATTCATTGGGGGTTTTTTCTTTCTATATTTAATTCTCTTTTCTAGACAGTTTATCTACTTCTCTAGCTGTTTCTTTTTTTTTTTTTTTTTTTTTTTTTTATAGTACTGGGGATTGAATTCAGGGGCATTCTACCACTGAACTACACCCCCAGTCCTATTTTTTATTCTTTATTTTGAAACAGGGTCTCACTAAGTTGTGGAGAGTCTCACTAAGTAGCTGAGGCTGGCCGAGAACCCGGGTCCTCCGGTCTCAGCCTCCCAAGTACTGGGATTACAAGCGTGCACCACCACGCCCGGCTGCTCAGTTTCTTAAGGTCGGTAAACTATTATATCTAAAACTTAGGCCTTTCCTTTTCCCCATATTATGTGTTTTATCTCCTATTTTATATTTCTCTCCAAGCCTTGATATTATTCTCTTGGCAGTTAGGGGTGAGATTCCTTATCAAGTAAGGGAGAATTTTAACAGTCATGACCTCGGGTGGCACCAGGCAAAGAGGAACTGCACAAATGTTGTCCTTCTTACAGTACTAATCCAGGCAGGAAAGGTACTTGCAGTGGGTTGTTGTGGTGTTGTGGTGATGCACAGTGTGCAAGTGTGCACAGAGCTCTGGAGACTGCCAGCAGGTCCTCATCTGTTGACAGATGAGCCTTGTTTTCTTTATTCTTTAGAACTGGCTATTTTAAGTGTAAGGGTAGACATTACATTTGTGTAAAATTCCATGTGGGGATTCTTTCAACATCAAGGTATCTTTTTTTTTTTTTTTTTTTTTTGCATTTTCTATATTGTTTTTTTAGTAAGAAAAAAAATTTTTTTTTTTTTGCGGTACTGGGGATTGAACTCAGGGGCATTCTACCTCCAAGCTAAACCCCCAGCCCTATTTTTTATTCTTTATTTTGAAACAGGGTCTCAGTAAGTTGCGGAGTGCCTCACTAGGTAGCTGAGGCTGGCCACGAACACGTATCCTCCAGTTTCAGCCTCCCAAATGCTGGGATTACAAGCGTGAGCCACCATGCCCGGCAAGAAAAATGTTTTAAACTGCTTTTTTGCTGCATTGTTGTCATACTATTTGAGATCTGGTTACACTTAAATTTCTTTCATTTGTTTGTTTGTTTGTGGTACTGGGGGTGGAGTCCAGGAGCATTCTACCTCAAAACTACATACCCAGCCCTATTTTGGGAGGGGATGCTGGGGTTGAACCCAAGGATTTTCTACCTCTGAGGTACACCTCCAGCCTATTTTACTTCTTATTTTGAAACAGGGTCTCACTACATTGCAGAGACTGGTTGCAAACCTGCAATCCTCCTGTCTCAACCCCCCAAGTACTGGGATTACAAGCATGTGACACGACACCAGCTTGCCCTTTTTTTTGCGGTACTGGGGATTGAACTCAGGGGCATTCTACCTCCGAGCTACACCCCCAGCCCTATTTTGTATTCTTTATTTTGAAACCGGGTCTCACTAAGTTGTGGAGTGCCTCACTAGGTAGCTGAGGCTAGCCTTGAACCCGGATCCTCCGGACTCAGCCTCCCGAATGCTGGGATTACAAGCATGCGCCACCACACCCAGCTTATTTTTTATTTTTAAACAAATTCTTACCAAGTTGCAGAGGGCCTCTCTAAGTTGCTGAGTCTGGCTGCAAACCTGCAATCCTCCTGTCTCGGCCTCCCAAGTACTAGGATTATAAGCATGCTCCACCAAGCCTGGCCTTAAATTTCATTCATAGAGGCTAGGCAGTGTGGTGCATGCCTGTAATCCCAGTATTTAGAAGGCTATGACAGGAGGACTGCAGGTTTATGGCTAGTCTCAGCAATTTAGCAAGACCCTATTTCAAAATAAATAAAACAGGGCTATGGGTATAGATCAGAAGTAGAACATCCCTGGGTTTAATTCCCAGTACTACTAGAAAAAAACTTTTTTTTTATTCATAGATTTGCTATTTTTCTAGACATACTTTAAAATATATACATCCTGTGCCAAAGAAAAGTATGTCACATTTATTCTCCTTAGATACTGTTTTTATATAACCTGAAAACTTTTTTCATTCTGGGGAGTGGATATTGAGGTGTTCTACCATTGAACTACATCCCCAGCCCTTTTTATTTTTTATTTTGAAACAAGATCTCACTAAGTTACTGTACATTGGCTTCAAATCTGTAGTCTTCCTGTTCCAGCCTTCTAGGTACAGGGATTACAGGTAGTAATCACCATGCCTAACTTATTGTTCCCATTCTTTAGAACAATGAGAGAGACACCTTGTTTTTTTGTTTGTTTGTTTGTTTGGTACTGGGGATAGAACTCAGGGGCATTCTACCTCCGAGCTACACCCCTAGCCCTATTTTTTATTCTTTATTTTGAAACAGGGTCTCAGCCGGGCGTGGTGGCGCATGCTTGTAATCCCAGCATTTGGGAGGCTGAGACCAGAGGATCCGGGTTCGCGGCCAGCCTCAGCTACCTAGTGAGGCGCTCTGCAACTTAGTGAGACTTGGTTTCAAAATAAAGAATAAAAAATAGGGCTGGGTGTAGCTCGGAGGTAGAATGCCCCTGAGTTCAATCCCCAGTACCGCCAGAAAAAAAAAAAAAAAGAAAAAAGAAACAGGGTCTCACTAAGTTGCGGAGTGCCTCACTAGGTAGCTCAGGCTGGTCACCAACCCGTATCCTCCAGTCTCAGCCTCCCAAATGCTAGGATTACAAGCGTTCACCATCACACCATGCCTGACACCCTGTTTTGGCTTAAAAGAAAAAATTGAAAAACTGAATAGTGTGCCAGTGAGGATATCTGAAAATACTTTTTCTCAAATGTCAGTAATGAACTGTCTTTCTGCAGATTTATACACGGTCTGTAATTGACCCCATTCCTGCACCAGTTGGTGATTCTCATGTTGATAGTGGTGCCAAGTCCTCAGACAAACAGAAAAAGAAGACCAAGATGACAGATGAGGAGATTATGGAGAAATTAAGTATGTTATCTACATTTAACTTTTTTGTTACTGGGGATTGAATCCAGGGCATTCTACTTCTGAGTTATGCCCCCAGCCCTCTTTTATTTTTATTGTGAGACAGGGTCTTGCTAGATCAAGAGTCTCACTACTTACTGAGGCTGGCCTCAAACCTGCAATTGTCCTGTCTCAGCCTCCCATGTACTGGGATTACAGGCCTGTGCTACTATACCCGGCTTCAGCTACCTTTTATATTTTTGGTACTAGGGGTGGAACCTAGGAGTCTTCTACCTCCAGCCTGTACCTTGAACCCGATTTTATTTCTTATTTGGAAACAGGGTCTCCGTAGGTTGATGAGAGTCTCACTCCTTGCTGAGGCTGTCCTCCAACCTGCAATCCTCCTGTCTCAGCCTCCCAAGTACTAGTATTACAAGTGTGTACCACTATGTCCAGCTTTCAGCTACCGTTTTAGTTTGATTATTTAAGTTTTTTCAGAGCCAGATGTGGTGGTACATGCTTATAATCCCAGTATTTGGAAGGCTGAGACAGGAGGATCACAGGTTTAAATCCAGCCTCAGCAACTTTGCAAGGCTTTTAGCAACCTGCCAAAAAAATAAAAAGTTTCTTCAGTGTTTTGTGTTTGAGACAAATTATTTTGGGGTTTTGTTTTGTTTTGTTTTGTTTTTTGGTACTGGGGATTGAACGTAGAGGCTTTCTACCTCCAAGCTACACCCCCAACCTGATTTTTTTTCTTTATTTGGAAACAGGGTCTCACTAGGTTTCTTTTGTGTGTGTGTGTGGTACGTACTGGGGATTGAACTCAGGGGCATTCTACCTCTGAGCTATACTCCCAGCCCTATTTTTCATTCTTTATTTTGAAACCAGGTCTCACTAAGTTGCGGAGTGCCTCACTACGTAGCTGAGGCTGGCCTTGAACCCGGATCCTCAGGTCTCAGCCTCCCAAATGCTGGGATTACAAGTGTGCGCCACCACGCCCGGCTTTCTCACTAGGTTTCTGAGAGCCTCACTATGTTACCAAGACTGGCTTTGAACCTACAATTCTCCTGTTTCAGCCTCCCAAGTACTGGAATTATAAGCATATTTTTGAAATTTGATGTTTCAAAACCACTGTTTTAAGACCAGTGGAATTTATTAAAAGGCATAATGATGTAAAAATTTGCATTTCAAATGCTTGACTGAGCTTCCAATTTTGTTTTTAAAATAGGAACTATTGTGAGCATAGGTGACCCTAAGAAAAAATACACAAGATATGAAAAAATTGGACAAGGGTAAGTGTTCATGACTCTATTATCTATTCACTGTTTCCGCGGTATATGGCATGATGTCTCTTTTTCCCTGCATAATGAACACTCGCCATATTCTATGAGTGATACCCTTGGGGATTTGTGTAAATACATAATGAAGCTATTTCTAGATGCTATTAAAAACTGTACTAGTTAGACCTGGCGTGGTGGTGCACGCTTGTAATCCCAGCATTCGGGAGGCTGAGACAGGAGAATGGGAGTTCACGGCCAGCCTCAGCTGCCTAGTGAGGCACTCGGCAACTCAGTGAGACCCTGTTTCAAAATAAAGAATAAAAAATAGGACTGGGGGTGTAGCTCAGAGGTAGAACGCCCCTGAGTTCAATCCCCAGTACCGCAAAAAAATAAAAATAAAAAACTGTACTAGTGAGCAATGACTTTATATCATGGTTTCTTCTTAAATGTAATTTCTTATAGGTGGTAAGAGATTAGGTAGATAAAAAAAATACCCATAACATACTGTGTGTGTGTGTGTGTGTGTGTGTGTGTGTGTGTGTGTGTGTGTGTGTGTTTGATTGGTTCTAAGGATTGAACCCGGGGCATTCTGCCTCTGAGCTATGCCTCCAACCCTTTTTTTTTTTTTTTTTTTTTTTGCGGTACTGGGGGTTGAACTCAGGGGCGTTCTACCTCCGAGCTATACCCCCAGCCCTATATTTTATTCTTTATTTTGAAACTGAGTCTCACTAAGTTGCGGAGTGCCTCACTAGGTAGCTGAGGCTGGCCTGGAACCCGGATCTTCCGGTCTCAGCCTCCCGAATGCTGGGATTACAAGTGTGCGCCACCACGCCCGGCTAGCCTCCAACCCTTTTTTATTTTTTATTTTGAAGTAGGATCTTGCTAAATTGTTGAGGCTAATCTCAAACCTGAGCTCCTCCTGTCTCAGCCTCCCAAGTACTGGGATTACAGGCTTGTGCCACCACACCTGACAGTAACATTTAAAAGTCAATTTTAGCCAGATGTGGTGGCCCACGCTTGTAATCCTAGTACTTGGGAGGCTGAGACAGGAGGATCACAGGGTCGCAACCAGCGTCAACAACTTAGGCCCTCTGCAACTTAGTGAGATCCTGTTTCCAAATAAAAAAATAAAATAGGTCTGGGTTCCATCTCCCATACCACAAAAATAAATAAAAATAAAGGTCAATTTTATTTCATAATTATAGACAATGAAAACATGCATTTGGGTAGGGATATAGCTCAGTGGTAGAACACCTGCCTAGGGTACACATAGTCTTATGTTTGATTCCCAGCATTACAAAACAAAACAAAATTATATCATTGGGTACCGATCTTTGTCTACTATCTGATTTTTCCAATAATTCATGAGTTATTTGGTTTGGGATTTTTCTTCTTTTTTGTGATACTAGGGTTGAACCCCAGGGCACTCTCACTGAGCTATATCCTAGCCCTTTTTTTATTTTCATCTTGAGATAGGGTCTTTATAAAATTGCCGAGGGTGGCCTGAACCTTGCAGTCTTTACAGCTTAGCCTCCCGAGTCACTGGGATTACAGTTGTATGCCATTGTACCCATCTCAATAATTTGTGTTTTTAAAATATACTAACTAAATTCTTTCTTCTATTGCTTGAGAGCAAATGAAAACATTGTATTTCTTTTTTCCCCTGTGTGGTACTATGGATTGAACCCAGGAGTGTTTTTCCTCTGAGCTGCACCCCTCAAGCCCTCTTTTATTTTTTATTTTGAAACATAGTCTCAGTAAGTTTTTGAGGACCTAGCTAAATTGTGATCCTCCTGTCTCAGCCTCTCAGGTACTGGGATTATAGCATGTGCCACCATGCCTGACATAGCACTTAGCTTTATTTTTTATTTTTATTTTTTTGCGGTACTAGGGATTGAACTCAAGGGCATTCTACCTCCGAGCTACACCCCCAGCCCTAGTTTTTATTGTTTATTTGGAAACAGGATCTCACTAAGTTGCAGAGTGCCTCACTAGGTAGCTGAGGCTGGCCGAGAACCCGGATCCTCCGGTCTCAGCCTCCCAAATGCTGGGATTACAAGCATGCACCACCACGCCCGACGTTAGCACTTAGCTTTAATAATAAAAAATTGAAAATCACCTTAATGGCTGGACTTGGTGGCGCATGCTTGTAATCTCAGTACTTGGGAGGCTAAGACAGGAGGATCCCAGGTTCAAGGCCAGCCTCACCAATTTAGCAAGACTGTTTCCAAATAAAAAAAATAGGGCTGGGGGTATAGCTCAGAGATAGAAGGCTCCTGGGTTCCACTCCTAGTACCACAAAAAAAGAAAGATAATCACCTTAATGTTTTGAGCATAATAGATGTTATATATTGAATAATTAATAATAATGAATGAACAAGAATAATACCTGCCTATATGAATAGGTATTACAAATACAAAGTTGAATTTAAAAAAGCAAATTACAGAGAAATACATAAAATGAAACTACATGAAGTTTAAAAATTAGGCCAAATACATTCTATTGAGAAAGTATAGAAGAGCTGGGTACGATGACTATGCCTGTAACCTGAGTACTTGAGAGGCTAAGACAGGAGGATCGCAGGCTTGAGGACAGCCTCAGCAACCTTAGCAATATCTTGTTTCTAAACAAAAAATTAAAAGGGCTTGGGGGGAAGTGTAGTTCAGAAGTAGAATGTCCCTGGGTTCAATCTCCATTACCTCAAAAATAAAAGAAAATATAGAGGAGCTGGGCATGGTAGTACACACATGTAATCCCAGTACTTGGGAGACTGAGACAAGAGGATTGCAAGTTCAAGGCCAGCCTCATCAAGTTAATGAGCCCCTGTTTTAAAATGAGAAATTAAATGGGACTGGGGTTATAGCTCAGAAGTAGAGCGCCCCTGGGTTCAATCTTCAGTACCATTAAAAAAAAAAAAAAAAGCCGGGCATGGTGGCGCACACTTGTAAACCCAGCATTTGGGAGGCTGAGACTGAAGGATCCGGGTTCGCGGCCAGCCTCAGCTACCTAGTGAGGCATTCCACAACTTAGTGAGACCCTGTTTCAAAATAAACAATAAAAAATGGGCCGAGGGTGTAGCTTGGAGGTAGAATGCCCCTGAATTCAATCCCCAGTACCTAAATAAATAAATAAAATAAAGAATAAAAAATAGGACTGGGGGTATATCTCGGAGGTAGAATGCCCCTGAGTTCAATCCCCAGTACTGCAAAAAAAAAAATTATAGAAAAATGCATGGGAATAATGCACATCCAATACAGGATAAATACTACATGCATGTTACCCTCGGGAAGGAGGAGGATGTGGTCAGAAAGGACATACAGGGAAATTTCAGGTTTGTTTGTAGTTCTTTGTTTCTTAAGCAGGGAAGTATATTATTGAGTGTATATTACAGTTTTCTTTCTTTTCCTTATCTGTTTTTCTCTATGTTTTTGTAGATCTGAAATATTTCAAATATAAGTTTCAACCACAAGGACTATTTTTTCTTCTTTTACCTTTCCTTTTGTCATTTTGTTTTGTGGTACTGGGGATTGAACTCAAGGGCATTCTACCTCTGAGCTACATCCCCAGTCCTATTTTTTATTCTTTATTTTGAAACAGGGTCTCACTAAGTTGCAGAGAGCCTCACTAAGTAGCTGAGGCTGGCCACGAACTCGAATCCTCCAGTCTCAGCCTCCCAAGTACTGGGATTACAAGTGTGCACCACTACGCCAGGCTTTTTTTTTTTTAAAATGTTAAGTCTTTAATATTCTTTAGGTTTGTTGTTGTTGTTTTCTCAATTGCATGAAATGTAAAGTCTTTGGCTGTTAAGTGGCAGTGCTTTAGAAACCTTAAATCTGATTGTGTCTTTTCTCCCCCAGGGCTTCTGGAACAGTTTTCACTGCTACTGATGTGGCACTGGGACAAGAGGTAGCTCTGTTTTCATATTTCTGATGTTACCATTACATTTTCCTGTAGGAGAAAGCTATATGAAGTTAAGAATAATCAATAGAAATTTCTTTTTTAAAATGGATATGTCATAAGAATTGATTTATATAATTTTATAGCAATTCTCACATTAAGGGGAACAAAGAAGGAATTATGAGTTTAGTGTCACAAGTAAGCAAATCTTTTCTCTACTTGGAATGAAAAGAGGATTAATTCCTAGCACTGACAGACCTTGGGTTGGTTAATCAACTTCAAGATAAATCTAAACATATTTAAGCTCAGTGTGCAAGTAAAAGTACTACCTATGAATAAGTTATACTCTCACCAGGTAATACAGCATATATACAATAAATTATTAACCGATTGGTGTTTGTAACTTTCTAGAGAATTAGGAAAGCTGTTTTGATTGCTTTTTATCCTGTTTCCATTGCAGGTTGCTATCAAACAGATTAATTTACAAAAACAGCCAAAGAAGGAATTGATCATTAATGAGATCTTGGTGATGAAAGAATTAAAGAACCCCAACATAGTTAACTTCTTGGACAGGTAAATATGAGTATCTTTTAAACATGGAGATAAAAATGTGGAAATTTGTAGTCTCATGGTTTGGCAGAATATAGGCACTTCAGTTAAAAGTATCAATGCTTGAAGGAGGAAGAGAAGAGTTAAAAATAACACATTCCAAGTACTAGGATTACAGGCGTAGCTCAGAGATAGAACTGCCCTGCGTTCAATTCCCAGAACCACACACACACACAAAAAAAGTAGCACCTTGCAATTTAGAAGGTCCTTTTTCTACAAAGATATTACTTGGCAAGTGAGAGGAGACAGTTAAATGAAGGACATTCCGGATGGTGCCTGTATTCATTGCAAATTATCAGAAGCAAAACCATTAAGGAAGAGTTAGCTATGGTTCATGTCTTTACCCCTGAAGGTAACTAGCCACACAATTCTTTGACTTTTAGATCAGTTTTTATTTCAATTGCTCTTCTTTATGGAAAAATTGTATTGTTTGTCAAAAGCTCATTTAGCTTAGGAATTGATGTTAAAAACTAAAAAGGAAGCCGGGCGTGGTGGCGCACACTTGTAATCCCAGCATTTGGGAGGCTGAGACCAGAGGATCTGGGTTCGCAGCCAGCCACAGCTACCTAGTGAGGCCCTATGCAACTTAGTGAGACCCTGTTTCAAAATAAAGAATAAAAGTAGGGCTGGGGGTATAGTTCGGAGGTAGAATGTCCCTGAGTTCAATCCCCAGTACCACACACACAAAAAAAAAAAACTAAAAAGGAGGTAGAAAAGAAAATTAAGTATATTATTACAACTGTGGTTTTTTTTTTTTTTTTTTTTAAGTAATCACATATATGAATGAAAGAAGAATAGTAGAAATGATAGTAGTGGTTGTAGTGGAGATAAAGAATTATAGGTGATTTTCTTCCATATATAAATTTGTTTAGGTTTGGAAAAGCTAATGTGTTTTGAGACGTTAGCCCTAATTATGGGGACTATTCATAGAAATGAAGTTTTTTAAAATACTACTTGTAAGTCGGTGTAGAGTGGTAGTTAAGATGAGCTGTGCACTTTGGAATCATTAGGATTTGGCTTTAAATTCTGATTCTGTCATTTCCCAGCTATGTAACCTTGGATGAGTTTCTTCACCTCTCCAAGCCTCCATCTTTCTATCTGTAAAACAAAACTAATAATTCCTGCAGTATAGGGTTATTCTAACTGGAAAAAAATCTGTGTACACACTCCAACCACTAACGTGGGCAAACTGTGACTTTAAGATGATTCAGGAACATCTTAATGACCCTCAGTTATTTTTTGTGCTTTTAACATAGCTTTCCAGTTTTCTTGCTAGTGCTCAAGCTGTCAGCTCTCTATTTTTATTATTATGATGCTTAATACTTGAATTCTTCAACACAGAGTGCCATGTGTTTAGAAAAATTAAAACGTGAGTATATTTTGTCTGTTCCATTTGTAGTTACCTGGTTGGAGATGAATTGTTCGTAGTAATGGAGTACCTCGCTGGGGGGTCACTCACTGATGTTGTCACAGAAACCTGCATGGATGAAGCACAGATCGCTGCTGTATGCAGAGAGGTAGGTTTGCTTTCTTTGGGCTAAGTTAAAGTGATGTGTGTTTAGTGAGAGGTGAAAAAAGGGAGATTTTCGGCACAGTGAATATTTTATTGTGTAAGATGCTTTCTCTGTACACATTCTCTGGAGGTTATGCCATACCATTTCATCCCACATGAGAGTATCATACCTTCATGTGTAAAATAATTTGGGAATGAGGCTTAGACCTTTTTGTTGTTGGGTGGGTTTTTTTGTTTTTGGTTTTGATGTTTTTGTAGGTGGTGGTAGTTTTTTGTGGCACTGAGGATTGAATCCAGGGGTGCTCTACCACTAAGTTATATCCTCAGCCCTTTTTATTTTGAGACAGGGTCTTGATAAGTTGCCCAGGCTGGCCTCCAACTTGTGATCTACCTCCCTCAACCTACAGGTATACACCACCATGACCAACTAAGATCTAGTTTTTGAAGGGCTGAGTGGATAGGCAAGTTTCAGTAGTGGGATTATGGTAGTTTACTGTTCATATAGGACAATTTTGAGAGTAAAGGGGGTATTATTAAAACTATACCATTCAATAGTGGAAACTAGAACCATCTCAGACAAAGTAAGACACGCGTTCCCCTTAGGATCAGTAAATCCACTCCTGGCTTTATTGACCTCACTGAAGGTGAAAAAACTATTTGTTTGTTTGCTTGCTTGCTTGCTTGCTTGCTTGTTTGTTTGTTTGTTTGTTGTATTGGAGATTGAATCCAAGGGCATTCTACCTCTAAGCTATACCCCCAGTCCTATTTTATTGTTTATTTTGAAACAGGGTCTCACTAAGTTGTGGAGGGCCTCACTAGATAGCTGAGGCTGACCAAAAACCTGCAATCCTCCTGTCTCAGACTCCCAAGTACAAGCATGCACCACCACACCAGGCTGAAACTGATTGTTTCTTTATGTTAATGAATTTCTAGGCATTCTGTTTGCTTGAGCTAGTAGAGTTCTGTTAAATTGCCTAAACCAAACCAGGCGTGGTGGCACACACTTGTAATCCCAGTATTTGGGAAGCTAAGACAGGAGAATCATAGGTTCAAGGCCAGCCTCAGCTACTTAGGCCTTTCTCAACCTCAACTTAGTGAGACCCTATTTCAAAATAAAGAATAAAAAATAGGACTGGGGGTGTAGCTAGGAGTTAGAATGCCCCTGGGTTCAATCTCCAGTACTGCAAAAAAAAAAATTGCCTAAGCCAAAACCCAATCTTCTTTTTACCTGTCTGCATCTTTTCTACAGATGACACTTAGATTAATTGTTTGCTTCTTGTCATTAAAACTGATACTGCTTTGTTCTAATTATCATAGGAATCATTGTCACAAAGGACAAACTATAAAAGTTCACAAAACCATACCGTGTTTTCTGTGACTTGGCTTTCAGCAGTTGTTGGGTTTTTGTTTTTTTTTTTTTTTTCTTTTAGGACTAGAAATTTGAACCAAGAATTCTACCTCCAAGCTATCCTTGGCCCTTTTTTAAAAATTTTAGGTTTCGAAACAGAATCTCACTAGGTTACTGAGAGTATTGCTACTTGCTGAGGCTGTTCTCAAACCTGTGATCTTCCTGTCTCAGCCTCCCAAGTACTGGGATTACAGGTGTGTGCCACCACACGCAGCAGCTTTCAGCAGTTCTAAAATAATACATGAATTATTTGAGTGAATTATAAACTTTGTACTACAGTTTTTGTTTTTCAGCATTTATTAAGGTGTTGAGAAATATTCTTTAAAAATTGAACTCTGACTGGGCATGGTGGTGCACACCTGTAATCTCATTACTTGGGAGGCTGAGACAGGAAGATCCAGGTTCAAGAACAGCTTGAGCAAATACTTAGATACTCACTCATCAACCTAGCAAGACCCTATTTCAGAATAAAAATAAAATAGGAGTAGGGATGTAATTCCAAGGCAGAATGCCCCTGGGCTCAATCCCCAATACCACCAAAAAAAAAAAAAAACTTTTCCATAGTTCTGAATATGATATCCCTTAACAAAATATGTTTGGTCACTTAAAAACTGATCAGAACTTAGTAAGAAATGTATCTATTTATACATAATTTGTTTTTCTTTTTTCTTTTTCTTTTCTTTTTTTTGTGGTACTGGGGATTGAACTCGGGCATTCTACCACCGAGCTATACCCCCAGCCCTATTTTTTTTCATTCTTTAATTTGAAACAGGGTCTCACTAAGTTGCAGAGTGCCTCACTAGGTAGCTAAGGGTGGCCACGAACCTGGATCCTCCAGTCTCAGCCTCCCAAATGCTGGGATTACAAGCGTGTGCCACCACGCCCAACCTTAATTTGTTTTTCTCATAAATTTTTAATAGTTGATATAAAAATTAATTCTAGGAAGTTTTTTAACTGCCATTCACTTGGATTTTCTTTCATGCACCAAAATTTTTTAAATTGTGGCAAATTTGTTTCTCTTTGTTTGTACAAATATTTTTCTGGAGCTTTATTTTTTTTTTTTCAATATACATAATTTTATTACAAATTTGTTTTAAAGCCGGGCGTGGTGGCGCATGCTTATAATTCCAGCATTTGGGAGGCTGAGACCAGAGGATCCGGGTTCGTGGCCAGCCTCAGCTACCTAGTGAGGCACTCTGCAACTTAGTGAGACCTGGTTTCGAAATAAAGAATAAAAAATAGGGCTGGAAGTGTAGCTCGGAGGTAGAATGCCCCTGGGTTCAATCCTCAGTACCGAAAAAAAAAAAATTGTTTTAAAAAACCACAAAATGCAACATCCTAAAAAACCCAAAATTTACTATTGAAGCTAATTTCTACCAGTATGCTGTGCTACCATACACAAGAAATTAAACCATTAAATATTTAGGAACATTCAATATCAGAAGCTTTAAAATCTAACTGTATGTAGTAGCCCTCCAAAAAGCTACAATCTGCTTTTTAAAAAAGTATTTTCTGTACAAAGAATTTATCAACTATACAAAAATCTGTACAGTTTTATACTGAAGCTAATGTTGAGCTGCACTTGAATTCACATTCTTAGCAAAACAATTGCCTGAGCACACACACACACTCCACACACATCATTCATTACAGGACAGCCATTTATTCTTCATCTTCATCCTCCTCCTCATCGTCATCTTCTTCCTCTTCCTCCTCCTCTTCATCTTCTGATTCATTCTTCTTCTTTGAGCCTGTTGGCCTCCCAGGGCCTCTGGAGCTTTATTCTGTTCAAGAATCTGACTAAAGTTGGGTGGGATAGAACAGGCCTATAATCCTAGCTACCCAGGAGGCTGAGGCAGGAGGATCACAGGCTCAAGGCCAATATGGACAACTTTGCAAGATCCTGTCTCAAAGTTAAAAAAAAAAAAAAAAGAAGAAGAAGAAGAGGAAGAAGGAGGAAAAGAAGAGAAAAAAAAAGCAGCTGGGGATGTAGCTCAGTGGTAGGGTGCCCCTGGGTTCAATACCTAATACTAGGGGGGGGGTCTAATTAAATGCCTGGTAAATGTAATATGATAATACTCAGGTATATCTGTTTTTTCCTTGAATGAATAGTAGAGCATTTTGAATGAGACTAGTTGTTATAAATACTGTGCAGACTTTATTTGTTCTTTTTCCAAGTGTATATTCAAAATCACTGAGGAAAAAAGATTTTTAAAATCGTATCTCATTCTTGTGAGCCTCCTTTAGACTTTTCAGCAAGGGTTGCATTGATAAGATGTTTTCTTCTCTTCAGTGTTTACAGGCATTGGAGTTTTTACATGCTAATCAAGTGATCCACAGAGACATCAAAAGTGACAATGTGCTTTTGGGGATGGAAGGATCAGTTAAACTTAGTGAGTAACAAATTTTTTAAAAAGCGTGTATTTGTTGTTATTCTTTCCTACCTTTTGTTCAATTAAAGAACTCTTCTAAAGCTGGGTGTGGTGCTTGTAATCCCAGCATTTGGGAGGTTGAGCCCGGAGGACCTGGATTCACGGCCAGTCTCAGCTACCTAGTGAGGTACTCCACAACTTAGTGAGACCCTGTTTCAAAATAAAGAATAAAAAATAGGGCTGGGGGTATAGCTAGGAGGTATAATGCCCCTGAGTTCAATCCCTAGTACCATAAAAAAAAAAAAGAATTCTTCTATTAATATTTTTACAATTTAATAATATGAATCATATGATAATAATAATAATAATTTAATAATATGAATAAAGAATATGAACCATGAACTGGGCAGCCTGGGTTTAAATAACAAGTCAGCTACTATTTGCTGAATAATTGGGGGCATGTTACTTAATCTCTTTGTATCTATTTTCTCATTTGTTCCGGCTGGTTGAAAGTGTAAAGCGCTCAGCAGCAGTGCCCAGGACAGTTCCTGGGACTGTCACAGAGTGGGTGCTGTTTCACAGATATAAACTTGAATCTGTTTCTGCCATCTGTTAAACTAGCTTTTCTTGTCATACTCTTCAGCCTTCTTGGAATTGTGGGCAGCATGGCCTAATCAGGAAAGGATTGTGTGACCCTGACCTCAAGGATGACAAAGGGAAAAAAAAAAAAAATCCCACTTTTTCTAATGATCAGAAACAGTAAAGTCATGGAAAAAATCCAGAACTTCTCTCCTCTACAGCTATAATCCTTCCATTCCAGCTATGCCCTCTAGAGGATTTGAGTAGAACCACTAGCAAGATTTCCCACAGTCCACAAAATTCAAAATTCAAGGCATTTTTTTGTAAAGAGGTCAAAAACTTTTTCTTGGACTGCTAGGAGGCTTGGCTCCTTTTTCAGCGCTCACATGCACTCTCTTTCTCTATATATATCCTCTAAAAGTTATTCAATCAGATCATAAAAATATAAGATTACTAATCTTTTTTTTTTTTTTCTATTTCCATGACTTTAAGGATTACTAATCTTTAAGTAATTTTAGTCAACAAGTTAGAAATAGACACTCTCATACTTTGTGTATGTGTGTGTGGTGCTGGGGATTAAACCCAGGGACATTCTGCCTCTGAGCTACACCCCCACCCCTATTTTATTTCTTATTTCAAAATAGGGTCTCACAGTCAGGCATGGTGGCACACACTTGTAATCCTAGTACTTGAGAGGCTGAGATTGGAGGATCACAGGTTCAAGGACAGCCTCAGCAATTTAGTGAGGCTCTCAACAACCTAATGAGACCGTTTCCAAATAAGAAATAAAATTGGTCTGGGAATGTAGCTCAGAGGTAGAATGCCTTTGAGTTCAGTCCCCAGTACCACAAAAAAAAAAAAAGAGAGAGAGAGTCTCACTAAATTTCTGAGTCTGGCCATAATTTGCAATCCTTTTGGCTCTGCCTCCCAAGTACTGGAATTACAGGCATATACCACTACTGCATTTAGTTTTAGCATCTACCTTGGGAGGTTTTTTTCTTTTTTATCTTTCAATTGTATTAAATTTTTCAGGAATGAGCTTGTTATTGAGAATAAAAGGCCTCCTGATAATTTGGACTCTATGGTGGGAAGTAAAACATGAAAGTATGTAACACCAAAGTATTTTAAACCCATTCTGTTTTACCTTATTATTAAATTTCTTAAAAAGAAGAGACTGAATAGTCAAAATGTACTGTCATCTGCAGTGAACTCTTTTGGTAAAACCATCCCTGGAATCTATTAACTAAATGTTGTGTTTTTTGTTTCATAGCTGACTTTGGCTTCTGTGCTCAGATCACCCCTGAGCAAAGCAAGCGCAGCACCATGGTGGGAACGCCTTACTGGATGGCACCAGAGGTGGTCACACGGAAAGCCTATGGCCCTAAAGTCGATATATGGTCTCTGGGGATCATGGCTATTGAGATGGTCGAAGGAGAACCTCCATACCTCAATGAAAATCCCTTGAGGGTAAGACCAATTAAACACAGGCCTCACTGTAAGAAAAATACCTTCCCTGAAAACATGTACCTACAACTTGCTTGTGTCAGGTATCATCTAAGAATTTAGAATAGGAAGTTGATAAAAACTAATTTCTGCCCTTACTGTGTACAGATCATATTGCTTCTAAGTTATAGAACTGAAAATGTTAGCTAAAGAATTTGTAGATTTTTTAATAGTAAACTGTATGGCTTCTTGTTTTGCATATGATTAAGAAAGTTCTCACGTTTCTATACACTTAAAATACCTTTCCCCACACATTCAAGTACCCTAGATAAAGAAATCAAGTTATCAGCCGGGCGTGGTGGCCCACGCTTGTAATCCCAGCATTCGGGAGGCTGAGACCGGAGGATCCGGGTTCGCGGCCAGCCTCAGCTACCTAGTGAGGCACTCCGCAACTTAGTGAGACTCGGTTTCAAAATAAAGAATAAAAAATGGGGCTGGGGGTATAGCTCGGAGGTAGAATGCCCCTGAGTTCAATCCCCAGTACCG
>PVLC010013202.1:0-42265 GCA_004027655.1 Graphiurus murinus | reverse complement strand
GCGCACGCTTGTAATCCCAGCATTCGGGAGGCTGAGACCGGAGGATCCGGGTTCGCGGCCAGCCTCAGCTACCTAGTGAGGCACTCCGCAACTAAGTGAGACTCGGTTTCAAAATAAAGAATAAAAAAATAGGGCTGGGGGTATAGCTCAGAGGTAGAATGCCCCTGAGTTCAATCCCCAGTACCACAAAAAAAAAAAACAAAACAAAAAAAAAAATAACTACTGTATTCTACATAGCCTCTTCAATTTTAACACCAGTGTTGTAGATCCGTATTATTATTTTTAGGAGAGAGATTCCTTAGAACTGGCAGTTCTATCTCTTGAGCAATTGTAAGACTGAAAATGAAAATGTGCTTCACTCTCCCAGGAGGCTGCTGATTTCAAGCCAACCAGTTGCAACCTGGTATTAATGGGTGGATAGAGAAGCCACCAGATTCCTGAGTTTCTCCCTGATCCTCAGACAAAGAAAATGATCACCTGAGGGCGACAGTTTGACTCAACAAGCCAGATCTCTTCTGGATAACCGTGGACAGTGAACGCCTCACCTAAGGTCACTGGGGTTTTAGGACTGGGCACGTGGCCCTTCTTGAGAATCTGCAGTATCTTAGCCACACCTGGTGGTGAATACCTGTAATTCCTGTACTTAGGAAGCTGAGACAGGAGAATCAAAGGTTCAAGACCACCCTCAGCAACCTAGTGAGACTCTCAGCAACCTAGACAGACCCTGTTTCAAAACAAAGGGTTGGGTATGTAGCTCAGAGGCCACTGGGTTCATTCCCCAGTTTGAAAAAAAGAAAAAGAAATTTGCAGTGTCTTTAGATCTTTAGATTTTACCCCAGGCTCTCACAGGTGTTGCTGGTCTACTGGTCTCTTCTTTTGTCTAGAGTTTTTCAGCTCCCTTATTCAAGACCTCAGAAGGGAAATGTCCAGGGTGCTCCTAGGCTATCTCAGGAGCAGTTGTAGCTTTGGTAAGCAGGGGTTCCCCTCCCTCCTCACCAACATTTTTCTCCCTCCCCCCTTCCTCAAACTCACACAAATCTATTCCTGTGCTTAGTAGGGACCTTCGGAGGAAGAAGAGATCAAACATTTCCAGAATGTACTTTCAGAAGCCTTCAAAAACTATTAATTAGATTTGTGATTATTATACAGCTTTACTTCTTTCCCTTGACATGTTTTTTGAGAATAGGTATTTGATCTTATATTTTTTTCTTATCACCACATTCCTTATCATGATGATTGGCTTAAATTTGAATATTATTTTTTTCAGTACTGGGAATTGAACCCAGGGGAATTCTTCCTCTGAGATACACTCCCAGACTTTTTTTTTTTTTTTTTTTTTTTTGAAACAGGGTCTTGCTAAGTTGCTGAGGGCCTTCCTAAGTTGCTGAGGCTGGCCTTGAACCTGAAATCCTCCTATCTCAGCGACCCAAGTATTAGGATGACACACGTGTGCCACCACCAGGCCCAGCTCAAATTTGAAATTGAATAAATATCTTCTGTTCCCAGAATTCATAATAGATCACCTTTATAGACAATTTCAAGGAACACGCCTAGATGGAGCGTATGATATATTTCTCCTGCCTGAGAAAAGCAAGCAAGTTGATCCTCAGGTAGTTCTGAGACTTCCACACCTCAATTTTGAGTGTGTGGCAAGTTTGGAAAGGATCTACCTCATTTCAAAGAGGTGGGGAAATATCTCACTTTGGCTGTCAGAAATCACTCCTATAGGTGAGGAGAGAATGAGTAATGTCCCAAGTCCACACCTCCCAGCATTAGCAAAGTGAAATGCTTATTTCAGAAAGTGAGAACAGAGATTTGGGTGGAAAAGTTTATGCTTATAAAAAAATAAGTAAAATAATAATAGATTCTTCCTCCTCTGGGTTTTGATTTAAACTTGTTACTCTAACACTGTTTGTCAAATGCCATATATTTTAAATCCAGCCCCCATCCCACCTCCAGAGAAGGCTGGAAAACTTGCTCACAATGTTTCAGTAATCTTGGCTTCCCATCTTGTTCCACTGAAATTATTGGGTTATTTTCTGTACAAGTAAATGCCCCATTCTCTTTTTATAGATGCTAATTGCACCGTGACCATACTTCAAGGGTCAAAGGTCAAAGTTCATCTTGGTTTTGTTAAGGGTTCATCTGGTGCCTTGCTCAATCCAGCATGATGTTGGCTCATCTTTATCACTACCCTTGGAAGAAAACAGAAGAATAAATCCAAGAGGAATTCTTAATCCAGCTTTTAAAAATTGCCTTCGTTCAACACTAAACAAAAACTCAAAGAACTTCAAGTTATCTTTCATTTTGAAGAAAAAAAATAAACATAGCAAGTGAAAGTAGAGGTGCATTACCTAACCAAGTAAATTGTACTTGGTTTTTAAAAAGAAGCAATTTGTAAGAGACACACTGACCTACAAGACAGGAGTGATATACACATGTTGTAGTTCTTCTGGTTAATCAGGTTTCACAAGCACAGGCAGGCCACTGGCCAAGAGTCCACAGCAACTGCAACCTGGCCTTGCCCAACCCACGGACCACTGCTCATGGGTAAAGACTTGTTCAGTATTGACTATAGTGCAGCTGATTTAAGTGAGCATTTCTGACCAGCTGGGCTAGAAGGAGCCACTGCCTCTGTGGTTCCTACTATGTGGTTGCCCATGGATGTGCCTCTTTTGGGAAATTTGAGGAGTAGCTAGTGGTTATACTTGGGAACCTTAGGTTATAGGAAAATTGCTAGCAACTGCCAGAACTAAGTTACATCTATTTATCCCAAAGAAGATTCTTAGAACAGGATCAGAAGCAGCTAGACCTAAACTACAGAGACTTTAAATGGCCTGAACTTTTAAGACTAGGGTAACAAAGTATAGCATAGAAGTTGGGAAAAGGCTGCTCTCTAAGTCCTGCAAATCAGCACTATCAATGATTTCATCTTAACTTTTGGAGAAGACTTAGGACAGAAATACATAAAGTATCTTCTTAGCAAAGATGTTGGCTCTTTCCCCCAGTTACCTTTGTGAACAGCTGATATGCACAAGCAAGGGAGGAAAATAAACCAGATGCCACACAGTGTACAGAAAGTGGTCCAACTATACTCTGGGCATATTACTTCTGGTCAAAAGGAAAAGGAGTATCTTTCTTTCTCTGTTGATACACAAAATAATACACTGTCTTGGGGAAAACATAACTGTACCAGTCATGTGACTTAGACTGACTAATCTTTACAGTAATCTTATTAAGTTTTTATATTACCATACCCATTTTGTTGATGAGACAACCAAGGCCTAGAGAAGATAAGTCCTACGGATAATAAGAGGTAGAATTAGGATTTCACCCAAGCCTATGGCTATAGCTACTATATCTGACTAGTTCCCAAAGAAAATCTCACATTTATATCAAAAGAAAATTTCGCATCTATATCAATGGGTGCTGGATGTCAGTGTTATCATTACTAAATCAGATAGTAAAAACTAAAACAAAACAAAAGCACATGTTACAGAAGCAAAGGTATAAGTGGGACAGAGGACAAGGTGATCAACTCTGTTCAAAGTGGTTTTGTTAGCTCATCAAGGAGACACCTGCAGGAGATTAAGAAAATGAATGAGATGCTTATCAGCAAACAGGCCTGAGAAAGGGGTGCAGGCAGAAGGGACAGGTGTGCAAAGCCCCGAATAGCATGATGTGCTTGTGCAATTGGCAATAAATTGGTCCAGCTGGAATGTAAACCATACATTAGGAAATGAGTCTGACTGGGAAGGTGAGAGTCAGATTTGATCAGAGGGGCTTTTGCTGAAAGTGCAGCCTTCTCAGAAGTTATCAGGTCACTGAACTGCTCTAGGCTTGCTATGTGTGTGCCAGAGGTGCTGACATAATTAGGTTGCCATTGCAAGGGTAAGAAACTGAAAATTGATGCCCCCCATATCATTTTCCGTGGTAGGGTCAGTGCACTTAATTTTAGCATAAACAGTTAGGGCCATCTCAGAGGAACCCAATCAGCCAGGGAGCACTAAGCATAAAGAACAAGTAAAGTTTGAAAGTTCACACATTTCCCAGCCAGGCAATGCGGCACACACCTGCAGTCTTAGTACTTGGGAGGCTGAGACAGGAGAATCACAGTATGGAGGCCAGTCTCAGTAACTTAGGGAGACATTTGGCAACTGTAACGTCATCCTAATAGCTGGGCCTTGAGCATGGCTTGGCACACTGGAATCTTGAAAGGCAATTGATTCCAAAAGAAGGAACACGTGGCATTCCCCACTTTGTATTATTATATTCTGGAAATTTGGGGTGCTTTGGGTTTTGCTTTCACATTAGTTATAAAGAAAATTTTCTTAAAGACACAGGATGGCTTAACGGGTTGTGAAAAGAACAATGCCTCAGCTCACATCAGAGATATTCATTAACCCTCTACAAACATCAGGAATTGAACCTTGTAAGCTTAGATACAAATCAAAGGAACTTAGGCCTACTATTTTTTATCTGTGAGTAAAGAAAGCTTTAAGACAGATAGTTTCTCTCTCTCTGAAACATTTCCCCCTTGCCTCACCACTTATTAACTCCTTTCTAGCTACCTGACAGGAGCTGAGCAAATAGTAAAGATTTAATCTAATGAATAGAGACTCCTCTCTGTCGTTAACCTTTAACATTGTTTTCGTACTAAAAGAATTTTTATATACATATTGTATTCTGTAACCTTTGCTGTTTTCTTATCCCATCAAATACTATGGGAAATGACTCTTCTAGTTAAAGATGGACCCACTCAACTTTAAGAAAAACAAGTCTGTAAAAATTCCTGCCTCATTGTAAAAAAAGTATAAGAAACGATGGCTAACATGAATTAAACAGATACGTTTTCAACACTGCATTGGGTGTAAGCGTATTCTCGCGACCTCATCCTGATCCCCACCTAAAGAGGGACCCCGACCCTGCTGCCTCGAGGACTGACCCCGACAGGCAACTTGCCAAGGGCCTGTTTCAAATTTCTTTTTTCATTTTTTTTAAAGTACACACATTTCTTTCCAAGGTACAAACCCAAAGATAAATGCTTTATAGCTAAATCTATATTCCTTCTACCACCTAATTTCCACCTAATTTCCAGCTCAATTGTCTCCTTATTATAGACTATATGTCTATGGTGCAATTGAAGTGCATTTCTCAACATTTACATGTGTAATTCAAAGCTTCAGTCAAGAGTTGACTTTCCTGGCACAAGTAAGTTGGCAACCTTAGAAGACTCTGCACTGATTCTTCTTGAAAGCACTTTACCATTAACAAATCAATTTTGTTTGTTTCACACTAATTTACTAAAAAGAATTTAATTGGTAACTTGTTTCACTAATAAATATACTTGTATATACATATGCTTAGTTGCATATACATGTATATACAAGTATATATATATATATATATATATGTATATATATATATATGTAGTCATTTCTCATATCCACTGGTGTGTTAGCTTTCTAGATCTGTGAGGAAATACCTGAGATAATCAACTTCAAAGAATCAAACATTTATTTTGGCTTACATTTTTAGAGGTGTCAATCCATGTTCTCTTAGCCCCCTGTTTTGGGTCTGTGGTGAGGCAGAATATCAAGGTAGGAAGCACTAGATAGAGCAAAGGTGCTCACCTTGCATCAGCTGGGAAGAAGAGAAAGAGGAAGGGCTAGGATCTGAATATCCCCCCAAGGGTATGCCCACCAATAACCTAACTTTCTTTCAACTAAGCCCCACCTCCTAAAGTTTCCAACACCTCCCAATAGCACCACAAGCTGGCGATCAAGCCTTTGACATATGAGACTTTGAGGGAAACCTCAGATCCAAAGTATAACAAGTGGAGATTGGCTCCAAGAGCATCCTTTTCCTCCAACCCCACCCTCACAGATACCAGAACCCTCCTCAAATGATCAAGTCCCTTAGGTAAAATAGCATAGTGTTTGCATGCAAACTACACACATCCTCCTGAATACTTTAAATAATCTCTAGACTACTTATAATGCCTAATACAATGCAAATGCTGTGTAAATACTTGTTATCCTGGGTTGTTCAGGGGATAATGACAAGGAAAAGAGTCATTTGGCCCTCATGATGAGGAGGTTCAGAAATTACTGATTTGGGGTTTGCATTGTATTCTGTCTATTAAATCTGCCCCTCTATTTCTTCCTCTCCTTCCTCCTTCTTTCTACTTCCCTCCTCATCCTTCCTCCATGCTGGCTGGATGCTCAGAGATCTTCTCCCTACAAGCAGCAAGGACAGCTGCCAACCACTCTAAAATTAAACTTTACCAGGCAAGAAATCGCAAAATAGAAGATCACATCTTTCCAACAGCTTCATCAAGAATGTCAAATGCTGCAAGACCTAAAAACTATCGAAATCTTGAAAATTATTAGAAAATTATTATCATTACCTCTGTATGTCAATGAGTATAGTATACCTAGAATATTGCAGAGAATTCTGGCAAATTCAAATCAGGAAAAAATAACAAAGCTGCCAAATGTTCAAACAAAGGCAATGATTCTGATGGAGAGTATGAAGGAAATTCCATATTGAATCATAAAATAAAGATTAGTCTCCAATGTAGATAAATTAGGGCTTCAAATTTACACACTGCAAATCTATGTACAGGAGAGGAGATAGGAAAAAAGGCCTCCACTCTGGGAACATGGCCTGGACAATTGATAGTTTTCTGGTGAGAAGAAGGGCTGTGTTCTTTCCCCTAAGTATACACAGCCCTGTTCCAGAGACGGGACTCATCATGGAGACTTAGGCTCTGGTTGGATCTCCACTCTTCACTGTCCCTGACCCAGCCACATTTGGGGAGGCACCACTGCAAGACACATGGAGCTGCTCTGGCTTCAAGTACACATGGCACACCATCCCTGCATATGTGTGGCCTGGCTCTCAGTATTTTCTTTATGAACTGATGGATTTAAATACAAACTAGTTTTGGTTGCCAAGCCCTAGATTATTAGGATACGTGATTTCACATTGTTATGAACATATTTAAATTTTTGACAAATTTCTACTTTGCACAACAAAGAAAACTTACCAGCAGATAAGCTTTATATAGTCTGCTTATATATTAGCGGAATATGTTATCTCAAGATAAGGGTAGATATTAATGTATTGAAAAGGGTTAGACTGATAAATCCAAGCAACTACAAAGGTAAGCACTTCAGCTTTGAGGTTTGATATTTAAAAAGCTGGCAATGGTTTTGTATATGAACTACAGCTTCATTAACTCTCCAGAAGTTGATTGGGCATCAGCTGTGAGTCACCTGAAACCACAGATGGCATTACAGTAACCAGATTCTTTCTTAAATTCTTCTTTGGTATTGCCATCAAGACCATCACTTTGAACAATTGCATACAAAGTGAACTATTTATACCCCAGTAAGCACCTGAGAGGATTATTATTGGTTGAACACAGAAGGGGTGGAGGTGATTCATGTCTTGCAGACACTGGAGGCAGGTGGAAGGAAGGAAGGAGGAAGAAGATGAAGAGGAAAGAAAGAGAACGATGGTCCATTTCTCCTCTTCCTCTTAACCACATTCACATTGACAACCATGTGTTGAATCTCCCACCCACACTTCTGCCAAAGGGTTTCCCAGACACACTGACAACTGGTACAGACATAGACATCTTTAGAAATATGCCTTTTTTTTTTTTTTGTAGTTCTGAAAATTGAATCCAAGGGTGTTCTACCTCTAAGCTATACCTCCAGCCAGATTTTTATTTATTTTATTTTTTTTTCTTTTGTGGTGCCCAAGGGCATTCTACTCCCAAGCTACCACACCCCCCCCCCTCTGCCCCCGGCCCTTTTTATTTATTTATTTTTATTTGAAAAATGGTCTTGAGCCGGGCGTGGTGGCAGACATTTGTAATCCCAGCATTTGGGAGGCTGAGACTGGAGGATCCGGGTTCACAGCCAGCCTCAGCTACCTAGTGAGGCACTCTGCAACATAGTGAGACCCTGTTTCAAAATAAAGAATAAAAGAAATAGGGCTGGGGGTGTGGCTCGGAGGTAGAATGCCCCTGAGTTCAATCCCCAGTACTGCAAAAAAAAAAAAGAAATAAAAGAAAAAGAAAACATGGTCTTACTAAGTTATTGAGAGCCTCACTAAGTTGCCAAGGCTGGCTTCGAACTTGCAATCTTCCCGTCTCAGCTTCCCAGCTACTGAGATTACAGAAGTGTTACCACCATGCCCAGTGTATTTTTTTTTTGAAACAGGGTCTCACTAACTTGCTGAGACTAGTCTCCAACCTGTGATCCTTCTGTCTCAGCCTCCCAAGTACTGGGATTTCAAGCATGAGCTACAACACCCAGCTTTAGAAATAAGACACTTGAAGCAGCCCTCATTCCCATTATCCAAGGAAAATCTGCTCCACACCAGATCCCAGTGCAAGGACTGTTCATCCCTTAGACAAAGACAGAGATATGATTCCTAATTCTGACTTAACTACCACCAACAAAATCATCAAAATCAGAGGTTACAAATACAGACTCAGATTCAAGACTGGGTATTGTTACCTTCTGCTATTTGACTTTATCCTTATCTGTAAGTTGATGATAGTAAGAGTGCCTTCCTTTATAGGACTGCTGTGAGAAACAATTTAATAAAGTTGGTAAAGCACAGTAGCTAGCACACAGTAAACACCTAATAAATGGTAGTTGTTAATATCAATGTATAGTTAATCTAGAACCCTTGGAAGAAATTCTCTAATTTCATTTGATAGTATTTAGACCAATACTGAAAATCTTTCTAGAGCTGAACAACTAAGTTATATTTGCACCTAAAGAACTTGATGAAAATATTCTGAACAGTATGAAAATACTGTGAATAACCTCATAAAATTCCTTTAAAAGTAGTACTTTCTAAAACTGGATAACAACAATATGGAGGGGAGAGAAAATTCATTCAAATCATTTTATGACCCTTATTGAGTAACTTGATAATTTTGGAAGAACCAGTTCTAAAAATCTCATCAGATGGTTTCCTTATCCAAAAGGCATCAGCATAAATTTTGCTAGAAATTAATTTTCAGTCAACAATGATAATGGTCAGGGTAAGATGATTTATACTGCTTTAAAAAAAATAAAATCTGGGTGTGGTGATGCATATTTGTAATCCCAGTAACTTGGGAGGCTGAGACAGAAGGATTGCAGATTTGAGGACAGCATCAACAAGTAGTGAAATTCTCATCAACCTGGCAAGACCCTGTTTCAAAATAAAATTAAAATAGGGCTGGGAGTGTAGATTGGAGGTAAAATGCCCCTGGGCTCAATCCCTGGTAACACACACACACACACACACACACATACACACCACAAAAAAAACAGTTCAAATAATGTTATGTTCATATATGAAAGTATCACTACGAATCTCACTAATATGTATAGGGAGTGGGGGTAAGGGGGATTGGAGGGATATAGAGATATTTAAAAATAAAGTTTACCAGCCAGGTGTGGTTCTATGCACTTATAATCTCAGTACTTGGGAAACTGAGACAGGAGGATCTAGAATAGTGGCCAGCCTCAGCAATTTAGCAAGGCCTTCTGAAACTGAGACCCTGTTTCAAAATAAAAAATAAAATGAGCTAGGGTGTATCTCAGAGGTAGAATGTTCTGGGTTTAATTCCCAGGACTCCATAGCCACAATAAATAAATAAATAAGCAAGCAAACACATAAATAAAAATAAAGTTTAATACAATTTAAAAAGAAACAGAAAATATCAGCATGTAAAAATATACTTATCTCTTGAAACATGTCCATTGCAAGTTGATATACACAGAAGTAAGAAACCCAAGTGAAGACAGAGGAAGAAATAAGAGCTGGAGGAGGGGTGTAGTTCAGTGGTAGAGTGTGTGCTTAGAATGCATGATGCTCAAGGCCCTGAGTTCAATTCACAACTTGAAAGGAAAGAGAGAGAAAGGAGAAGGAGGAAGAGGAGGAGAAGGAGGTAGAGAAGAGGGGAGAAGGAGAAAGAGGAGGAGATAAAAAACAAACAAACAAACAAAAAACACACAAGAGAAGAAATTAGAGTGATAAAGCTACAAGTCGAGAACTCCAAGTACTGCTGGCAACCACCAGAAACAAGGAAAGAAGTATGGAATAGACTTTCTCTTACAGCCTCCAGAAATCTCAAATAAATATTTTTGTTTAAGCAACCCAATTTGTGGTCTTTTGTTATGGTGCTATGGTTTGAGTAGCACTTCCAAAACTCCAGTTGAAGTCTAGTTGCCACTGTGACAGCACTGGGACTTGGGGCTTTGTGAAGGCTCCACCCTCTTAAATGGGTTGATGTCATCATCTGGGGGTTTTGCTATGGCAGGAATGGTGCTGCTACAAAGCAAGCTTTCTCTCCTGCACATTCCCTCAGCCCACCTTCCTGCTCTCTTGCATGATCTTTTGCCACCTAATGTCCTCAACCATATTATGACATAGCAAGAAGGCCTCTCTGGATACTAGAACCTTATCATTGCATTTCTCAGTCTCCAAAACTGTACGAAGTGACAGGAGGATCACACACAGGTTTGCTGCCAGCCTCGGGTACTTAGTGAGGCACTCTGCAACTTAGTGAGACCCTGTTTCATAACAAAGAATAAAAAATAGGGCTGGGGGTGTAGCTCGGAGGTAGAATGCCCCCTGAGTTCAATCCCTAGTACCACAAAAACAAAACAAATAAACAAACAACAACAAAAAAAACTGTACGAAGTAAATGTCTTTTCTTTATAAACCACCAAGTCTCCCATATCCTGTGACAGGAGCACAGAAGATGTGATGACATATAGCAACCCTAGGAAACTGTCACAGATGGCAATACCATACAACAGAATGAAGACTGAAATTCTAAACAAAAGAATTCAAGTTTTCCTTCACGCTGTCCCTTTGTGACCTACACAGAAAGCCAGTTCTAAGGCTGAGAGTTCCATGTGTCTTATCTGTAAATTGAGTTTTATTACTACTTCTCCTGCCAACTTCGAGGATCAAATGAAAATTAAATCAAGTCTTTCTAAACTACACTGGATGTTCAAAAATGTGCTTAGCTGAAGTGGAAGGTCTATAAAAACAGATTCTGGGGCGAAATAGGTTTGGAACATCCTGTATATATGGCTTCTCCATGGAAGACTTACAACACAAGCTATGATATAAAAAGCACAATAACACTCTTAATTTTTAATCTATTTAGTCTTGTTTCACCTAATCATCTCCAAATTTATTTGACCATGGAATATTTTCTTTGAGGAAATCCAGCCAACATCTTGCAAATGCTTGTATTCATTTGGAGCACAGATTAGAAAACACTGGCTTGTGCCATTAGGGGTACTCTGTATCTTGAGGCTATACATATAAGAATTATTTATGTAGGAAAAAATGGAAAATATTTGGGAAATCTGCAGAAAACACCCATACATCTTTATGGCTCTGTGTGTGCAGGGGGAGGGGGCAGTACTAGGGACAGAACCCAGAGGGATTCTACCCATGAGCTAAAACCCCAGCCCGATTTTATTTTTTGAAACAGGGTCTCATGAACTTCTAATGAAGTTGCTGAGGCTTTAGCTAAGTTGCTGAGGCTGGCTTTGAATCTGTGATCCTCCTGTCTCAGCCTCCCAAGTACTGGGATTACAAGCATGAGCCAACAAGCCTTGCAGCATTCCTGTTTCTGCATTTTGCCAATGCAGCTTCTGCTGAGAGGAATTGGAAGAGCTATATAAAATGAAGTTATAGGTTTTATAAAGTGCATCCCTTATCCCCAAGTCCAGGAGCAACAAAAGTTATTTGCCTGCAGAAGGAGAGAAAGAAGAAAACAACTGTTAAGATTCCTCCATGTTCTTCTTCTTTTTTTTTTTTTTTTTGGTACTGGGGATTGAACTCAGGAGGGACATTTTACCTCAAGCCCCCAGGCCCCCCCCCTTTTTATTTATTTATTTATTTTTGCGGTACTAGGGATTAAACTCAGGGGCGTTCTACCTCTGAGCTATACCCCCAGCCCTATTTTTTATTCTTTATTTTGAAACCGGGTCTCACTAAGTTGCGGAGTGCCTCACTAGGTAGCTGAGGCTGGCCTCGAACCTGGATCCTCCGGTCTCAGCCTCCCGAATGATGGGATTACAAGCGTGCGCCACCACGCCCGGCCCCCAGCCCCCCTTTTTTAAAAAAAATATTTTGAAAGAGGGTCTCCCTAAGTTGCAGAGACTATCCTCGAACCTGCAATCCTTCTATCTCAGCCTCCCAAGTACTGAGTTTACAGATATCCGCCACCACATCCAGTTTATACTCCTTCATGTTCTAAGCCTGGGACAAACAATTCCACAACTGTCATCTCATTTCACTGAAATCTTCATAATTTAAAGACCTTAATATTTGTATTTTAAGACATGTGAAAATATATTTATACAGAAATATTTCCTTTAGCCGGGCGTGGTGGCGGCACGCTTGTAATCCCAGCATTCGGGAGGCTGAGACCGGAGGATCCGGGTTCGCGGCCAGCCTCAGCTAACTAGTGAAACACTCCACAACTTAGTGAGACTCGGTTTCAAAATAAAGAATAAAAAATAGGGCTGGGGGTATAGCTCGGAGGTAGAATGCCCCTGAGTTCAACTCCCAGGACTGCAAAAAAAAATATTTCCTTTAAAAACAAAAGCAATCTAAGATTAAATTCTTTATGAAAATTTCTATTGACAATAGAATTTAAAATAAGTAAACATTTATCTAGTACAGAATCCTAGATTATATTTATATTTATATAAATATATTTTATATTTTAAAAAAAACTAGAAAGTTTCCGTGTATGGTGAAGACACAACTGTAATCTCATCTACTTGATGGCTAAGGCAGGAAGATAAGAAGAGTTCGAGGTCAGTCTGGATAACTTAGTGAGTCTCTCTCTCTCTCTCTCTTTTTCTTTTTGCATGTGTGTGTGTGTGTGTGTGTGTGTGTGTGTGTGTGTGTGTGTGTTACTGGAGATTAGACCCAGTGCGCTCTACCTCTGAGTTACACCCCCAGCTTTATTTTATTTTATTTTGAAACAGAGTCTTGCTAGGTTTCTGAGTCTCACTAAGTTGCTGAAGCTGGTCTTGAGCCTGCAATCCTCCTCTCTCAGCCTGTCAAGAACTGGGGTTACAGGCATGTTCCACCATGCCTGGCTCTGAGATCCTCTCAAAATAAAATTTAAAAAGGGTCTGAGGATGGAGTTTAGTGGTAGAGCACCCCTAGGTTCAATCTTCAGTCCCAAAAAGAAGTGGGGAGGGGGAGGAGGAGGAGGAGGAGGAGGAGGAGGAGGAGGAGGAGGAGAAAGAAGAGGAAGAGTAGGAGGAGGGAGAGAAAGAAGGAAGGAAGGAAGGAAGGCAGGCAGGCAGGCAGGCTCAGTAGACCATCAAGTGTTGACTATTCTAACCATTCTGAGAAACAATTCATTATTTTCTAGGTATGGGAATCTAGCTAGTAAGTATAACAGACATAGTCCCTGACCTCCTGGAGCTTGGATTCTAGAAGGGAACTAAGCACAAAGAAATGAGTATAACTGTATAGAAGGTGATGATATTATCATGAAGAAAGGTTAATCAAGGAAAGCAGTGTGCTATTTCACATTGTGTTCAGGGAAGGCCTTGCTGAGCAAGGGACACTGAGCAAGCCTGATGAAGATGTAGGAATAACCAGGCTGCCTGGGGAGAGAAGCAAGAGCAACAGGTCAAGGAAACAGCAAATGCAAATGACCTGCCCCAGCCTGGGAATGCTTAGCACACCCATGGAACAGCAAGGAAGGCCAGTGTGGCTGGAACGTAATTATAGGTAGAGAAATAAGAAATGAGGTCAGACAGGTGAGAGTGGGATCCAGGACAGAGATCACGTAGGAACTTCAGAGAACATGGTAAAACTTGCTCTTCTACTTGGAGGGAGAGGAGAAGCATTTTCAGGTTTTGAGCAGAGAAGTGGTATGATCTGAATGATCTGACTTACAGTTACGAACATGTTCTGTGTGGAGACTATGACTATGTTGGAGGGGAGGAGAAAACTGTGCAAGTAGCAAGATCGCTTAGAGACTGTTGACCCAGATTACTCCAGCTGAGAGGTGATAGTGGCTCAGACCATGGCTCTAGGTGCAGAGGTGGTGAAAAGTGGACTCAGGTGAGTCTGACTCCAAAGCATGTGAAGTAAGAGAAGTCAAGAATACTCGTGAGCTCCTAGGATCACACTTAGATGCAATGAGATAGAATGATTGGGTAGGAGCAAGACTTATTTCTGGGGGAGTGGGAGGAGAGGGTGAACTGAGGGTGATAGGGTTGGTGGAAAAAAGGAGAATCCAATTGTATGGTTTGGGACAAATTAAGCTTAAGATGTGTTTAACACTCAAAAGGCAATTTAAAGAGACAGGAGGATATGCTAATGTGGTGTACTGGGTAGAATGTAGTCTTGGTGTCTTCTAGTTATAAGTGCTACTTAAATCCATGAGATTAGATAAGATCACTCAAGAATTGAATTTAACCAGGAGCAGTAGTGCATGCCTGTAATCCCAGTGACTCAGAAGGCTGGAAGAAGGAGGATCTCAGGTTTAAGGACAGGCAGAACAACTTAGCCAAACCCTGCCACAGAATAAAATAAAAAGGACTGCGGATGTAAGTCAGTGGTAGAGTGTCCCTAGGTTCAATACCCAGTATGGGGGGGGGGGTATTGAGAGAGAGAGAAAAGAAAACAAGAAAGTAAGGCTCAGAGTTTAAGTATATTTTTAAGATCACAGGCAGTAAATAACAGAGATGAGATGTGAATGCTCCAAAGTTAAAAACCTTTATGCTATATTGCAATGTAGGAACAAAAATACTTTTTTATAATCTCATTGGCAAAGAAGGAAAAATGTAGTCCTGTGTCACATCCATGTTAGATGTAGCATTTTGAGCAGCTTACAGTCCTTTACCAGGAACACAACAGAACTGACAACAGCATCCTGAGCATCTGTGCACACTGCGTGCTGACGTGCCTCTGTGCTCAGTATCATCAGTAGGCACTTGATGGAAGCAGATGGAAGTTCAGCCATCCATCGGGCTCTTCAATGCATTCAACAATCACTGTGACCTGCCAATCACTAACCAACAGACAAAGGTTTCCTGAGGACCTGGCATGTGCCTAGTACTAAGCCAGGAAACCCTATGCAGGGCAAGTGTTCTCATTCTTTGAGAATATATAATTGGGGAGTTATGATAGAACACATGAACTAATCATTTACTCTGCAAGACAAGAATATTTATGTTCCAAATTACACGTATAAATAAAAACATCAAAGGAAAGAAAAGGGACAGAGTGGTCAGGGGCTGTTCCTGGAGGAGGTAGACTTCATGCTTGATGACACAGCTTTGATTCCTCACGTTTTAATTTCAAAAATTGGACCAGAGATGTAGCTAGGTGGTAGAGTACTTGCCTAGCTTGCACACAGTCCTGGGTTCAATCTCTAGTACAGTGGGGAAAAAAACATCAACTACTGAATGGTAATCATTAGATATTGATCCTGCATTCAACATCCTTTGGAAATAAACGTTAAATAAAAGTGGCTGATTTCTAAAGGTAGTGATCATTCTAAACATTTTTTCTGACTTGTATAGAGGGTTCTTGCCACTCCAAATATCCAAAGGGGGCTGACCAGAAGGAGGTTACTCCCAAGGGCTTTTTCCACACTATTCATCTCATTTTGCAGCGAAGCTTAGAATCTCAGCTCATTCTAGATTGCTCAACAATCAAGGAGCTGTGGGCCATAAGCAAAGCCCAACAGATTCCCTCAAGCCTGTCCCCTGGCCTCCCACTCAGATTTAGCTCCTCCCAGAGATAAAGTTCAGACAGCATAAAGCAATCAGGCCAAATTTCTGTGAGTCCAGGACTTGAGACCTTAATCCTGCTCCTGTGTGGCTTATCCCTCTTACAAGAGGATGTGCTGTCCACTACAGAGCCATCCTGAGAGTCTACCACAGCAAACACAAGTCTTACAGGGTCACCAAGTAGGGAGGCTCACTGGGGAAAACTAGAGATGTTTTTCTTTCCTTGTGCTACTTCTAAATCTTTCCCTCTCTTTTCTTCATGAATCTTTCTGCTCACCCCAAAAGTAGTCACTGGGTCAACAATTCTTCCCAAAGTAACTGCCACTTTATTTACTCCACATGCCAGGACACAAGGTCTGAATATGCATGAGGATATTTCAAACCCAGTGGGATGGGGGTGGGGTGGTTGAAGAGCATGCTGTGTTTTTTTTTCCTCCATCTAGGCCAAGTGATGTCACCAACACAGAGTGTCAGCACACTTGCAGGAAAAAAATCAACCTGGAAAGGGTAAAGGGAAATTTTGCTCTCCTTTCGAAAACTCAAAGCAGTAACGTACTGGCTACAGGAGCATAATTAATGCAAAAATACCAGCTATGTCTTCAGTTTAGGGATTTAAGGAATGGATTTAAAATGCCATAAACATCAAATCCACAGAATAAAGCTTTCAAGGCTGTTTGTTTTTGTTTTCTGGGTTTAAAGAAAAGAAAGCTGTGCCCTTATGAGCTTCGTCACAGGGAGTCCATTTCAGAAGCTTGGGTTTTAGTGAAATAAATAAACCAAATTCCAAGGCAGCCTGAGGTCTCATTGAGAGGCAGTCATTTAGAAGCCCAGGCAAAAAATCTGGGCTGTGGCCATGAGTGTTCAAGACTTCACTTAGAGGGGGAAGCGCCCAGGTATTGTGACTTCTGACTTCTGAAGGGTCTTGGGACAATCATCCTTTCCTAAAGCTGGGCCATGCTTTAAAATCCCCATTTTAAAAGCCACTTCTTTTTTTCAAAGTAGGGATTTTCAAAATGTGTTCCTCAACCCGCAGCATTCTTTATCGGTGCCTAACAGGCTGCCAAGGAAAGCGAATGGTTGGTCTGCAGGATCCCACTGTAGTTTTATCTCTGTTTATTCATTTTTATCTGTTTGAAATATTTATTAACAGATTGAAAGAGTTCATCAAGAGATATTTTGCTAAAAAGTAAAAACAAGAAGATAAAGAAGACAAACTATCCACTCGCTTTACTGAGTCAAGGTGATCCTCTGCAATCGGCAGTGTGGTAAAACACCCCCTTGTGATGTGAAATGAGAACACAGTAGCAATGCAGGTGAAGGAGTCATTACAACTCCTTAGCAAAGAGCTGAGCTCTAAGGAAGCACCCCCTCAACCAAAACATGAAGAGAATGGGAAGACCAGGATAGGTTAGATGTCAAAAAAGGATGAGAAGGCCAGGTTTGGGTGCACACACTTGTAATCCCAGTACTTTGGAGGCTGAGACAAAAGGGTTGCAGGTTCAAGATCAGCCTTGGCAGCTTAGCAAGATTCTCAGCAACGAATGAGACCCTGTTTCAAAACAAAACATAAAAAGGGCTGGGGTAGAGCTGAGAGGTAGACTGTCCCAGAGTTCAGTCCCCAGTACCATAAAAGGGGGGGATGAGGACTGGGAAAAATAAGCTAAGCCTGGGGTGACATATTTAGTCACCCTAGTATTTTAGGTTCAGTACTTAGTAGAATACGAAGCATAAACACAAGGACATTTGCACAGAAAAATGTTAAAAGGAACAGAGAATGTTGGAAGGAGATGACATCCAATGTTAACTGGAAGATCCTACTAAAGCTATCAAGAGAGTGGAGAGGCTGAAAATCAAGATGCAAACTCCGTGACTTTGGCCCCCTCTCCCACTTCAAGGGCAAAGAAAGATCTCCCCCACTGGAAATGAAGAGGAAGATTCATGAGAAAACTTTGGTTGGAGAAAGGTGAACTTCTAGTCTACCACCTGTTCCCCTCAGGGAGGAGGAGGGTGGCACCTGGCTCCTTACCTCCAGTCTGGTGAGACAGGTTTCCATGAAAAGCACTCTGAGAAAGTATTTCTGTTGTCTGAAGATTGGGACATTCATTTGATGCATACATCAGCAAGAGACCCTCTGGGGTCCTGTGGGGCTGAGAGAGTGGCACATAGAAGTAAGTTCACTCCCTCCAACTGCAAGTCAAGATCTGTGGTGCTTGAGGCCGGGCAGAGACTCAGGAAATGCCAGACTTGGGCTATTTTAGATAAGATCCTAAAGAAAATTCATGCACAGTGTACAATTTTTTTAATATTTTTATGTATCTGCTTGAAAATAAATTTAATTTCAGTTTAAAAAAAATTAAAATGCTTCTGCCAGAGTACCACGGAGTCCATCTGGAATAGAGTATGCTTAAAATGAAGAACCAAATAATCAGAGCTGAAGGGTAATGAGAGCTATGGGCCTGAGTCCTGGGCAGCCCCATGAGGGGTGTTGTCTGATACCCTCTGAGGGGCCCCACAGTTTGGGAGTCCTAGAAGAATGTCTGTAAGACTCTGAGAAAAGAAAAGCTAACTGCTGGCATGACAATTTAAGTAGGGTTTTCTTTCTTTTCCTTTCCATCTGTTCCCACCCACCTTTTTTTTTTTTTTTTTTTTTTTTTGTACTAGACATTGAACCAGGGCCTTCTGCCTCTGAGCTATACCCTTAGCCTTTCCTTTTTTTGTTTTAAAACAGGGTCTCCCTAGGTTGCTAAGAGTCTCACTACAGACTGGCTGGCCTAGAACCTGCAATCTTCCTGCTTCAACCTCCCAAGTATTGGGATTTTAGGTGTGTGCTACCATGTCTGGCTTCCTCTCCCTTCTTTAGCCCCCAAATCAGTGGCAAGAAAGGTGGGCAAGAGAGCAAGATGACTGTAGCACTGCCCAACCAAAGGCAGACTTAAGGCTAGTATGATCTCCGAATACCAAACACAGTACTAATTAATGTATTATGACATCCTGATTTCTAACCTGAAGGTCTCTTTTCATCACCTAAGAATATCCAGAAATGCCAAGATGCCTGATAAAGGTTTCTTCCAAAGTCAAGAAAACAAAACAAACCAAGCATGATGGCACACACCTGTAATTCCAGTACTTGGGAGGCTGAGACAGGAGGATTGCAGGTTTGAGGCCAGGCTCAGTAGCTTAGCAAGACCCTCAGCAATTTAGAGAGACCTGTTTCAAAATAAAATATAAAAAGGGGTTGGGTGTAGCTCAAAGGTAGAATTCCCGAGTTCAATCCCCAGTACCAAAAACCAACTGACCAAACAACAATGTTCCCAGTGAGTTATCCCTTAAAGTGACAGTAGAAGAAAAATGTCTCTTATTAATTATAGACCTATCAAGTGGGTTTGTTCATTAAAGCAGTTGAAAATGTCCATAGGATAGATAGTTGGTACCTATCTCTGCCACATTGTTCACGGAGGGCTTGACCTGATCTGGGATGTAAAACCCTGCACACTGCAGTCAGAAAGACAGTGATTAGTGAGAGGCACCAGCGGAAGAAGGTGTGTTGTGTGGTTGATTATTTGTGTCCTTTCGTTTTTCATTACAGAAGATAAATGGTAGTAGTAATTAGCCTACAAAGTCTTTTGATATCACCAGATTCCAACATTCTACAAAAATCTACCCACTGCAGTAGAGGGAAAACTATCCTAAATATATTCATACCATATGTGTATATATATATATATATATATATATTAAATAAAATATAAATATATAATAAAATATATAATATATATTTATATATATTATATATATTTATATATAATATATAAATATATATTTAAATATATACACATATATTTTATATAATATATAACATATTATATAAAATATATGTGTATATATTTAAATATATATTTATATATTTATATATAAATATATATATATTTAAATATATATATTTTAAAAATATACATATATATATATTTAAAGTGAGCCAAAAGGAAAAGGTGCTTGATTTAAATGGAAATAAGAAGCGATGTTTTGCTTACCCTAAAAATCCTGCTTCTTTTTCTTTATTTGTTTTTGAGGGTGAGAAGTGACTTAAGTCTCCTTCCAAAATATCAACTTTCTATGTGAGTCTGTCCTTCATTACTTCTGTCAGCAAGTGATTTCACCGCTTCTTGCTAATGGGAAACATAGTCACAGAGCAAGAAAAAATTAATGAATTTCTTGGGAGAAGAAAAAGGTATGCATTCATTAGACCAAAAGAATGGGCATAACGTAATAGACTGTAAGATTCCCAACATGCCATCTATTAGACTCAGCAGGAAACGAAACTAGAATAATGGCTCTGGGATTACCAGGACAAACATATTAGGAAGCACTTGTAATGAACTGTTTTGTTCAGAACTATTTCAGAAGAGTTTATCAGAACAGTAAATAGTAGTCATCTAAACACAATAACAACATCCAGTTCTAATCTTTGGGCCATAGATGGGGGGAGGGCTCGAGTGCAATACAGGCCATTCTTGTGAGTTAGAGAACTCCCACCCCAGAACTAGAGGGTAGATTGTGCATTTCTAGGTCCAACAAAATAGAAAGGCATTGACTACTGGCATCTTAGACTTTACCTTCTCACAGGCAACACTTTCATTTACCCACTTAACAAGTACCAAAGTGAAATTCCATGATGGTTTAGAGAACAAGCTTTCGCTCCATCCCATTACTATAGCTAAGTGATAGTAACAGATTCTCTTAAAGTCTCAGTTGCCTTTCTTTCTTTCTTTCTTTTTTTTTTTTTTGTGTGTGTGTGTGTATGTGTGTGTGTGTGTGTGTGTGTGTGTGTGTGTGTGTGTTACTGGGGATTGAACCCAAAGGTATTCTTTCACTAAGCTACATTCCCCAAACTTTGTACATTTTATTTTGAGACAGGGTCTTGCTAACTTGCCCAGGCTGGCCTGGAACTTGCAACCTGCCTCAGATTCACAAGTTGTTGGATTTCAGGCATGTACCACCATATTCAGGTTAGGTAACAGCTTCCTCACTTTAAAATAGGAATAATAATAATCCTGACCTTCCTTACAAGATTTTTGTGAAGATTCAATGAACTAAGGTACTTGTGATGGTCATGAAAAAGAACCACCCAGATTTTCTACTGTGGAAACATAATTGCAACCTCAGCTACTAGTGTGTGTGTGTGTGTGTGTGTGTGTGTGTGTGTGTGTGTGTGTGTGTTACTAGGGATGGAACCCAGGTATTCTACCTCTGAGCTACTACCCCAGCCTCTTTTTATTTTTTATTTTGAAACAGAGTTTCAGTAGGTTGCCGAGGCTGACCTGTGATCCTCCTATCTCACCCTCCCAAGTATGGGATTGCATTCCTGCACCACCACACCCTGCTGCTGCTACAGTCCTTTTCATCTTGACTGAACATTTCTTGGAATTGCACCACAGCCCAAGACTCTTCTTAGCTAATCCAGCCTACCTCCGCCCATGGATATCGGAACCTCACTGTGGCATGAGGACTCCTGCCACTCTTTCCTCTTTTGTCTCTTTTGTTCTCCTCTTGTTCTTTTTGTCCTCTCCCTACTCCTAATAAATCTCTTTCATAAAAGTATGGAGGATCCTCAGACGAATGGGAATGAACCTACCATATGATCCAGCAATACCACTTCTGGGTATCTACCCAAAAGAATGAAACCAAACTATCAGACCAACACATATGTATCTATGTTTATAGCTTCACAATTTACAATTGCCAAAATATGGAACCAGCCAAGATGTCCATCAACAGATGAATGGATTATAAAACTATCGGATATGTACCCGATGGAATTTTACTCAGCCATAAAGAAGAACAAAATCATGTTATTTGCAGGGAAATGGATGGAAGTAGAAAACATTATGTTAAGTGAGATTAGTCAGTCACAAAAAGTAAAAAATCATATGCTCTCCCTAATATGTGGAAGCTAGGGAGAAAATGGGACATAAGAGGGACTCCAGATGAAGAAGGATAATCCTTAGGTGAACAAAGAATTTGACTTAACGGAAGGTGATCGGGGGAGGAGGGACACCCTAATGAGCATGATATACTTTCATGAACACATCAAAGTCAATCACTAAACTGACCTTGAGAAGGAGGGAGGAGGAGGGAGTAGGGTGGGAATTGGGGAAGGATTAAATGAGAAATGTGTGCATGTATGCCTTTACCTATACCAGCTTGTACCTAACAAAGACGTATGATTACAATGCACCAATTAAAAATAAAAAATAAATAAATAAATAAATAAAATAAATCTCTTTCATGTTAGTCCATCTTAACATATCCAAACTAGCACAGTAGGTTAAAAAATCAACATTTGATATGCAATAAATGCTCAATAAAGAGTATTGTTTATTATCATTAATGAATGAGGTGATAAGTAACATAAATGTGACGACTTGAAGGAATAATTATTTCAAACCAAGGCACTCAGAAAGATTTCATGGGTGAGGTAGATTTTGAGCTAGCTGAGAAGATCTCTAACATAACGTTTATTGAAGACTGTAGATAGGCAATTTGAGCTAGGAGAATAATAAGAGAATAATAATAATAACATAGAGGCTTGTGGATGGAGATGCTTCAAGATTGGCCAGACTGTAAGGTACTTATGCAGTTATAGTTCCATATACATCTAAAAAAAGGCAGGTTGGGGCTAGACTGGGTAGGAGGATGTGTATCAATTTTGCTGTCATAATAATGAAATCCCAAACCAGGCGTGATGGCGCTCGCTTGTAATCTCAATACTTGGGAGGCTGAGACAAGAGGATCCGGGTTCACAGCCAACCTCAGCTACTTAGTGAGGCCCTCCACGACTTAGTAAGACCCTGTTTCAAAATAAAGAATAAAAAATAGGGCTGGGGCTATAGCTCGGAGATAGAAAGTCCCTGGGTTCAATCCCAGTACCACAAATAATAATAATAAAGATAGTAATAAGCAAATCCCAAATCCCAGTGGCTTACAGGAGCACACACTCATTCTCATCTGTGTGATGTGATGATGGCTGAGGATCGGCTGCTATGATACTCCTTCATGTGCTTTCTCCCAATAAGCTGTGATCCAGGCTAAAGGATCAAATCCCAGTCTGGGGGACAGAAAGGAACTGGCAGAAACATGTTATGGTTTTTAAAACTTCTGCTTGTAAAAAAGCTGTATGCCATGTCTGCTCATAGTCCATTGGCTAAAGCAAGTCATATGGCCCAGCCTCATACCAACAGGCAAAGAACTCTGAGTCCCAACACAGGAGTCACTGAAACTTCCATTGCGATAGATTGCATGTGTGTTCCCCTCACAGCAAGGAGGGATAAAGAGTTGGTAACAGCTGGGTGGCATATGCCTATAATTCCAGTTTTTGGAAGGCTGAGTCAGTAGGATAACAGGTTCAAGGTCAGCCTCAGCAATTTAGCAAGACACTATTTCAAAATAAAGTAGGGATGGGGATATAGCTTGGAGGTAGAATGCCTCTGAGTTCAATCTCCAGTACTACTGCTACTACCACAAATAATCATTAATAATAAGAGTTGGTAAAAAAATAAATCAATCTACCACCATAAAGAAGTTGACCCAGCCGGACGCTTGTAATCCCAGCATTTGGGAGGCTGAGATGGGAGGATCCGGGTTCGAGGTCAGCCTCAGCTACCTAGTGAGGCACTCCACAACTTAGTGAGACCCTGTTTCAAAATAAAGATTAAAAAACAGGGCTGCGGGTATAGCTCGGAGGTAGAATGCCCCTGAGTTCAATCCTCAGTACCGCAAAAAAAAAAAAAAAGAAGTTGCCAAATACAAATACTTATTTTTTTAGTAGGTGAATATCACCCTTGAGTTTGTATTTTGGTACAGGTGAATATGACAAGAGAGTGGAAAGAAGAATATTACAGGGTCCAAGCAGGGGACAATGACAGGCCTCAGGAGCAATGACATCAGGAGTTTAATTGTATCTTCTACTGCAAGACCCAACTCTCTAGTTTTTACTCTGGGATTTTCACTAGAAGATGGAGAATAAGCCGGGCGTGGTGGCGCATGCTTGTAATCCCAGCATTCGGGAGGCTGAGACCGGAGGATCCGGGTTCGAGGCCAGCCTCAGCTACCTAGTGAGGCACTCTGCAACTTAAAGAGACTCGGTTTCAAAATAAAGAATAAAAAATAGGGCTGGGGGAGTAGCTCGGAGGTAGAATGCCCCTGAGTTCAATCCCCAGTACCGCAAAAAAAAAAAAAAAAAAAAAAAGAATATGGAGAATAAATAAATCACTTTTTAGGATTAGGGACTATAGAATCACTTTATAAGTATCTGGATACTGATGAAGGTAGGATCAGTTCTCAAGTTATGAAAGATTGTTTTTATTTGAAGCCCATTCTCTTCCTTGTATCTGTCTTTTCACAGGTCCCTATAATTTTCAGTATCAATGACCAAGCCCCAATCTATAAGGCCCTCAGTTTGTCCCCCAAATGCCTGGATCTCCCCGTCAGAGATCCCGCTGTGGCCCTCCCAAGAAATATCCATTGCCTCTAACATGACCCTTCCCTTCAACCCATCTTCCTTAAACCACTACATTCCTAATCAAAATGCAATTCCTATCCTCAGGGCCTGGCTAGGTAAGTGGCTAGCTGTTCATTCTAAAAGTGCAATTCACTGTAAAATGTGACTTTATGCTCTTATCTTGAAATGTTTACATTCTGAATTAGTTACTTGGACTTGAAATGCTTTAACCTCCCCCAAAACAAGCTCCTATAGAAGCCTATAGTAGTAGGCAAGTTTCCTTAAGAAAGGAAACTTTCTAGATCTTAAGCCAGATCACATAAGAATGTGACCCAGTAATATAGGGTCTCAGCTCAGCCACTCCCTGTCAGGTACACAGAGTATGTGACAAGCTGTTACCTGGTTTGCAAAAAATACAGATTGATTACTTGATACCAAACAGAGCATTCTATAATCTTATAAACGTATTTAATAAGGGTAGCAAACTCAGAGAATGGACATCTAAGGACCTACGATGACCATATCTATACCCTATAAAGCTCTTCAGGGCAGAGGCCAATTTCTTTGCTATAGGTTTCTCCCATATATTAGCAAACTTTGTGTCTAAGTTATTGCTTTTGATAGGGAAATAAGTCATGCAGAAAAATGGGTGACCTCAAACTAGCTCTGACTTGGCAAGTATGTCAAAGATGCAAGAAATCTTTCAGCTGTAATGATGCACACCTGGAATCCCAGGACTTTTGAGGCTGAGACAGGAGGATTGCAGATTCAAGGACAACCTCAGCAATTTAGCAAGGTTCTCAGCAACTTAGTGAGACCCTGTTTCAAAATTAAAAATAGAATAGGTCTGGGCAGTGAAGCTCAGAGATAGAATGCCCCTGGGTTCAATCCCCAATACCACAAGGGAGAAAAAACAATCTTTCATCCTCCACTGGTGCCCTGGTGGAGATGATTTTTTTTTTTAATTAAATGATTCTAACAACACCTGCCACCTTCTTACCACCAGCAACACCAGGTCACATAATCTTCATTGCACCATCAACCACAGGCAGAGAGACAAAACCTCCTCCAGCCCCACCTCCCAGGTTGTCTGCTCTCAATCAGTAAAGCATCCAGTCAGACCTGAAAATAGACTGCCTAAAGCCAACTGTTCCTGAAGCACTTCTGAAGGTCTTACCAAGGCAGAGAAACCAAGACATCTGGAGACCTGATTACTCCCTCACTCACAAGTGCCACACTACATGAGGACCTGGAACTCTATGGGACATTAGCACCAAATTCTCATTCCCGGGAGATAGTGAGACATCCACTCGCTTCTACAGGTAAGTTAAATGACGATTGTTCATTTAAAGAGAAAAAAAATGCTTGCATGCTTGCAAGACAGACAGAGAAACCTGGGCTAAGAGAGAGGCTGAGAGACCCGCTGAGTTGGCAGACGATAGGTTTTGTTACAGATTTTTAAAATAATGTTGCTTTAAGAACAGAGAGAAAACCAAGCCAAGAAACATCAACAGTAAGTTTTCCTCCTTTTTCCCCCTAAGATATGTTGAAGCCAGGTTTAATTTTATGTCAGGAAAGAATTCCCTCCTGAGACTTTCCTGGCTGCGGTTCAGTTGAGGATAATGTTTTCCAGCCTTGTTTCCAGAGTCCCTGAAAAGTTGAAAGGAAACGGGCAGACGGTGGAGCGGCCCTAGCTCCGCAGCAGCAGAGGGCGCTGTTAGAATAAAGAAACTGAGTGGGCACCGGTACCAAGGTGATTTCTTCAAGGAAGTCATTTCCAGTAACAGGGCGCTCTAAAAGAGTGAAATATTTACAGACACCAGCAACTTTTATACTGACTTTAATGAAAAGCCTTCATGTTATATATTAAATCAAAAGGGGAAAAAAGTCTTAAATAGCTGAGTAAATCACCAGAAGCCTGCATAGCATAACAATATTTCATGATTACTTCAATCACCGTGTAATGAAGCGTGTCTTGTGCTATATATTACGATTGCAAAGACTCTTGTGGAAATGTATATTTAAAATGGAACTTCCAGGGCATACAAGAGAGCCATTATAAAACCTCACTGAATGTGCCTACCCTTACCACACAGGGTATATCAGTGCTGCCAAAATTACTTATCTGTTCAGTACATTCTGGTTTTCACATTGCTTGAGCCCATTTAAATACGGAGGGGGAGAAAGCCAGGGAAGCCAAACTTACTGCTAATCATCATAACCGGTTTTGGCTCCCCTTCCCTGGGTTGTTTTTGAAGTCCTACATTATGTCCACACAGTGTAACTCCATACTAAGTCAAGGATGAAGTGACGGTTAATATTTTAAGCAATTCTCCTACCTGTTAGCTCTAAGTTCCTTCTAGACATCAACAGAGCCCTCATTCTAGATCCTCCTGGAGATAAAATTCAACAAGTACTGATATCTCTCAAATATATTTCTGTGACTGTCTTATATGCGTACATTATTGTGAAAAAAAAATGCCTATAGGAGTAGAACATGTAGTCTACAAGGGAGAGTTGGTCAGAAGAGATACTGAAGTTCAGGTGAACTGAGTCCCGGGAAAGCAGGAAAGAATGATGAATTTTCTGGAACATAGGGGATTAAAGAGGAGAAGAGGCAATTTTGAAATCAAAGATATCTCTGAGCAAGTATATGGGCCATATGGTAACCTTAAAGGTTTGTATTTTATGGGCCGATAATTTCCATTATAGCATTTAACTTCAGATTTTCAGAGAGATTACGGAGAAAGGATCTGAGACAGCAAGAAAATGGACTGAAACTAATAGCAGGAACAGAATTGATGATCAAGGGACATGGTAGAAGAATTGAGAGAACAGAGAAAGAATGCTACAAAAGTAGTCTCTCAGAAGAATTTTGGGAGAAATTATTGTTATTATTTTACAGCACCATGAAGTGATTTGTATTTCTCTTCTTTAAGAACAAAATAACTAACATGTCAGTCATTCCCAAAAATGGCTGGCTTATAATAGTTTACTTTCTGATATTTGGATCAGCTGGGTTATCATTGGTTCCAGAAAGATTCTTTCTGAGCATCTTTTAACGGTTAAGTCCTCATTGCAAATTGTGTGCCAGGCTGACATATATCCTTGCTGCATCTTTGCATAGCATACCCATTTGGGTTACAAAAGACCATACATTTCTGCATGTCTTCCATGGAGACTCTTGACTAGCCTGTCTCCTAAGAGTTCACTAGAAATATAATGAATAGACGCTTTTGGAAAGTTTGCTTTGATAGTAGTTTGCATTGAAATTTTTTCTTTCTTTACAGAGATTCTATTGATTTAAATGGTTTTACCTAAGCATTTCATTTATTTCTTTATTTATTTTATATATTTATTACTGGGGATTGTACTCATAGGCAATCTACTTCTGATCTATAACCCCCAGATCTTCTTATTTTTATTTTGAAATGGTCTTGCTAAGTTGCTGAGGATCTCACTAAGATGAGGTTTAAGTGAACTGAGTCCCAGGAAAGTTGCTAAGGCTGGCCTCAAACCTGCAATCCTCCTATCTCAGCTTCCCAAGTACTGGGATTACAGGTGTGGGCCACCATGCCCAACTAAGAACTTAATTTATTAAGCAGTATTAATTCAATAAGAAATATTAAGTTTTTATATTTCTAAATCATCCCTCCCAATAATACTATACCAAGTATTAATTCTCCACTGGATAGTAAATCTCTTAATGGTACCAGAGATAGCTTCATATTTTCCAGTTGTTCTCAGATATTAAGCCGTAGTCCAGTTTCACAACCAAATATGAGTTTATCCTCTCTTCTTCCACTTTAACCCTGCCCAAACATGAATGGGTACTGTCCCTAGCAGAAGGTCAGTCTTGGATGCACCACCACCTCACACTCCCTTTGTAGGAGTGCTCTTCCAGGGTGCTGAGCTACAGGAAAACAGGGAAAGAAAGAGTATCATTTTCACTGGTCATTATCAGCCCCACTCTTTCTCTTGGTTTCTGCTGTTTACTGGGCCAACAAAAGCCTGGCTATTGATGTTCTCTGTGAGGCAGACCTCTAAATTCTGGCTCTCTCTCTAGGCTCCAGAGGCATGAATTTTTTGAGCACTGATAATTTGGGAAATCTAGATCAACCTCTATAAGCCCCTTACCCCTCAACACTGGTCTTATACTCTGCAGCCTCTTCAGCTGTGAAATTTAGGTGATTGAACAAGTCCAACTCCATTCTAAGCAGAATCTCTTTGAGCCACAGGAATCTCCTATCTTGGCCTTTATACTGTGTGAGTTCACACTGCCTCCTGCATCCTTTCTTTCTTTAAGACTATCTTCCTTTGCTCCCATGCAGTAGAAGTAAATCCATAAGTCCTTCTCATCAAGAAATATCCAGCAAGCCTAATACTTGAGAAGCTGAGACAGGAGGATCACAGGTTCATGGACAACCTCAGCAACTTAGTGAGGCCCTCTGTAACTTAGTGAGACCCTATTTCAAAATTTAAAAAAAATAAAACTGGGCTGAGTGTGAAGCTCAGAAGTAGAATGCCCCAGGTTCAATCCCCAGTACCACAAAATAATAATAATAATAATAATAATAATAATAATAATAATAATAATAATAAAAGAAAAATAAGAAAGAAAGTTGAGCTAAGGTTGAGTCTTGTGTGATGGCGTACACTTATCATCCTGGTATTTGGTAGACTGACAGGAGGATCACAAGTTCGAGACCAGTCCCAGCAACTTAGCAAGACTCTCAGCAACCTAGGAAGACCCTGTTTCATAAAACAAAAAAGGCTAGGAGTGTAGCTCAGAAGTAGAAGGCCTCTGGGTTAAATACCTAGCACCAAAAAAGAAAAAAAATACCCAACTACATAAGTAAATTATTCAACAGTCTTTATGAACAATACCAGAGACATTAGAGTGAAAGATCAGGCACCCCCAGGTCCCTTTCCCAGGGAAAGAGTAGGCAGATAGCTTCCATTGTATGCATACTGCATTCTAATGACCCCTAGGTCATCCCTCTCTCTTGTTCCTTATCTTTTTATGGAAAGGATGGAGGCAAAGAAGAGCCAGCCACATCTGACATCTGTCATCTCTTAGAATCCTTTAGCTATGCTTCTCTCTCTCTCTCTCTCTCTCTCTTTCTCTCTCTCTCTCTCTCTCTCTCTCTGTCTCTCTCTCTCTCTCTCTCTCTCTCTCCCCCCCCCCCTTTCTCTCCCCTTTACTTGAGTCTTAATTGCTAGTTTCAGGAGTCCCACTAATAGCTTGTTACCAGTTGAAAGTAAATGAAGTTCTCTGGAAGGAAAAAAAAACCCATGCAGTCAACATATAAACATTTCATAGTATTCATTATCAGCAGATCCATTGTTAAGATTTTTCATCATCACCCATTACTTCAATGTTTTAAGCAAATAAGAACCAAATGTCTGCCACAAGTTAGACGTGATGATAGACTTCTATAACACAAAGAAGAAAAAAAACATCCCCTGCTCTCTCCCCTTTTTTGTGTGTGTGATATTTACAATTCAATTTGGAACCCTAAATGCTAGCACAAAGACAGAGAACCAAGGGCAGAGAGAGAGAGAGAGAACGTATGCAGTTGGAGAAGTCAGGATGGACTTCAAAGAAGAGATGTTTTTTGTGCTGGCTCTGGAAAACATGGATGGCAATGAAATGGTGACCAGGCAGGAAAAGGAGAATAGACTAAAGCATTTCAAGCAGAGATAATCATGACAGGCACAAGGATGAAAATCATGGTGAAGTCAGTGCTATGGCTTTGGGGGTAGGGAGCAAGGGTGTCCTGAAAGCTGAATGTTGCAGTCAATTGAGCCTATGTGATAAGTGGCCTTATTATGGTATATGTTAAGCAGTTTGAGATTTTTTCACATATGAAATGAAGACTCATCAAAGGTTTCAAATAAAAATGACAGCAAATAGAATGTCATTTTCACAATAAGCCTTTGGCATCAATATGGGATAAAAAAGGAACTAGGAGAATGACTCAGTGGTTTTAAGCTTCAGTGTCTGTTGCTGAGATAAGGAACATAGGAAAAGCTGGCGGGAAAGAAGATAAAAAGGAGTTCATTTTGGGACACATTAAGTTATGGTGATGCAAAACATTTAGGAGGAGTTTCCAGGAGCTCCAGGGTCTGGAGTAGGTATGAAGCTAGGGGAGTGCACACGAGAATTCCCAGGGAGAACAAATGAAAAGACAGTAGAGAGTCAAGAACAGAACCTTAAAAGGACTGATAGAGGAGCCAGGCGAGGTGGCGCATGCCTGTAATCCCAGTACTTGGGAGGCTGAGACAGGAGGATTGTGTTTGAGGACAGCCTCAGCTACTTAGTGAGGCCCTCTACAACTTAGTGAGACCCTGTTTCAAAATAAAGAATAAAAAAATAGGGCTGGGGATGTAGCTCAGAGATAGAATGCCCCTGGGTTCAATTCCCAGTACCACAAAAAAAAAAAAAAAAAAAAAAAGAATTGTGAAATGCATTTGTGATGTCAGATTTAACCAGACCATATTTCTCTTATGTTTAGATATTTTAAATAGATGCTTTACAATAGACTTTTTAGAGAACTTTCAGCTGTCTCTTGCATCAGAAATATCTGCAAATGCTGATTTTTGAAGAGAACACAAAATGTGCTTATATCCTTATATTTTTCCTTAGGATAAACAATTTTTGAGCAAATAAGCAAAAAGGAAGAGGCATTTTTTTAAACGTATATGTTATATTAAAAGGGCCATTACTAAAGGGCTTGGAAGTGATAATAGCATTTTTTTCTCTGCAGGAAAGGAAATAACTCAGATTCAGGAAAACTAGCTTGCTGACAAGGCAGTTAGTCACATGTCTCCCCAAAGGAAGTTAAGAGATTGGTTTTTTTAAGGTCATAGTTCAATGGAAAGTGAAGTTGATGTTCTCTTGAATAAAACTTTCTTCAGTTATACCAAAAGCAGTGTCAAAATAACCAACAGAAACAGGACCGGATGGCAAAGCCTCTCACGGTGCACCAAGCTTTTAAGTGACAAGTCAGATTACTTGATGAAAGTGTGAACATCTTGAAATAGTGAGAACAGTCATACAGGATTCTTTTGCTGGCATTCGAGTCCCATCTATGCATGTCAATGCATAATTTATTGAACAAATCATCAAGAATAAAAGATTTTCACTGGACATGGGGGCACATGCCTGTAATCCAAGGATTTGGGAGACTGAGACAGCAGGATTGCAGGTTCAAGGCCAGCTTCAGAGATAGAACACCCCTGGGTCCAATCCCCAGTACCAAAAAATATTTTCAAAGGATTGTATTCTTTTGTGCAGAGTTAGATCAATGGCTCACCACATAAATATGCGATATTATTTTATATTTATAGATAACACATGAAGTAAAGTTATTCTTTTTTGTTAATACTAATCTAGAAACTGTGTCATACTATATATGGAATCAACGAACATGAAGGAGAAAGGAGATAAAATTAGTTAAGTACCTCCTACAGGCACATGCTGAGAATTGTGCAATATTTTTTTTTTTCAGTACTGGGGATTGAACTCAGGGGCATTCTACCTCCGAGCTAAACCCCCAGCCCTATTTTTTATTCTTTATTTTGAAGCCAAGTCTCACTAAGTTGCGGAGTGCTTTACTAGGTAGCTGAGGCTGGCCGTGAACCCGGATCCTCCGGTCTCAGCTTCCTGAATGCTGGGATTACAAGCGTGCGCCACCACGCCCGGCTAGAATTGTGCAATATTAACCAATAGTCTATGAGTTATGTCCAGTGCTCAAAGAGCTAAAGTCTCCTTTTTACATTGGGAGCAGTTTTCCAAGTTCCCAAGAACCCCTACGTGTTCGTTTCATCAGAATATGGTATCAATGATCTTGAACCTGTTCAGCTATCCTTGATGTAAGAATAAAAGGAGATGGTCAAAGTGAAACATATTTATTTTGGACATCTCTCTATAGACTGATTCCTCTTTTTTTCAAGTTCCCATCTCTTGACTCTCTCGGAAAGAAGGCCTGCTAAGGTGTAATAACAGTGGATGTAACAAGGTTATTTGCATTTACCTATTATTTTTAATTTTATTATTATTATTATTATTGTTGTTGTTATCATTATTATTATTTTCAGTACTAGGAATCAAAACCAGGGATTCTCTACTACTGTCTCGCACCCCTAACCCTTTTTATTTTTTTTATTTTGAGTCAGGGTCTTTCTAAATTGCACAGGCCAGACTTCAGCCCACCATCCTGTCTCAGCCTCCAGAGTCACTCGAATTACAGGTATGTGCCACCACATCTCATTTTTTCTATAATTTTATACTCTTTTGTCACCTCAGAGATTTATCTACTCCTACATCCTGTCTAACATGGGATTCCCTTCTACACAGGGAGGTACTCAAGCTAAATATCTGGATTTGGGCATCATCCCAACTCAAGTTCCATTCCCCACTGTCACTTACGAGGTAATCAAACAAGGAATTTAACACTTCATGTAAAATGAGTATTAAATGTCCTTTTCTGTAGAGCCATTATAAAGACTAAAAGTGATACTATATGTTACACACTATTTATATCTCTCAGAGCTGAAATGGTAATTGAGAGAAAATGACTTGGCTATTTTCAGTTACTATAACTCATTTTCTTAAACAACAGTCTACCTCATTTTTGAAATCTTGAAATGTTATGAAGTCTTACCTTTGATTACGCCTAAATCTATCTTATTCTTGATTTTACTCACCAACCCTAACTCTGTTCTCCAAAACACAAGGAAAGTCCAGTTTCTCAAATACTTTCAGTCTATTTGGTACTGAGCTGTGTACTCCTGGGAAACAGACATGAACAAGACACAATTTCAGACTGAAAAAAAACCCTAATATGTAGAGGAGACAACACATAGACAAACATAGGCATAGACCATATGCTTATTTAAGTATTTGCAGGTCCAGAGGTATGAGTTGTGCGTTCCATTACTATTTAGACAGAATATGAGCTCTAAGTACAAAAAAAAAAAAATGAATGGCTATTGGGACACAAAGGAAGGTGTGAAGGTGTGAAAGTGTACAGCCTACACTTGAGAAGAAATTATAGAGAAGGGGCTATTCTCTCCCAAAGGATGTGTAAGACAAAAAGAGATCTTGGAAGAAACAGTATGTGCAAAAGTGCCCAGGTATACTCAGAAAAAAAAAGGAGATTTTGCAAATTTATTAAAACGGGTTTTGCAAATCTGTGGGCTGTGAGTACAAACAAAAATAAGCAACTATCTTATAAATATAATTTCACCAAGAAGATCATGTGAAGGTTTCAAAGGATATGTTAGCCCACAGGTGCATTAAACATTGGATACAGACTGAATTACAACAACATGCCTCTCCCCTGATGATTTTTAACTAAGTGTAACTGACCTGCTGTTTTAATTAATAATAAAGCCATTTATTGTTATTATTATTATTATTATTATTATTATTATTACTACTATTGATGGTGACCCATTGCTACTAAAGAGGAAGTTTGTGAAAATTTGTTTCCATTACAAGGGAAATATTTGGGAGCTGCTAGGTCAGACTACACAGCAGGGAGAGGGAGTGGACTATTCTTTCTGCTTGGTGTAGCTCCCTCCCTCTTTCACCATTTATGGTATCCCACTGGTCATCTGCTCCTGTTTTAACTTTTTTGTTTCTTTACTGCTACAACTCTCTCATTATCAGTCAACTTCTTTGTGATTTCTCATAGTCTTACTCGATCACCTCTGGCTCTAGATAGCACATACACTAGATAGCATGCACACTAGATAGATAGATGGATAGATAGATAGATAGGTAGATAGATAGATAGATAGATAGATAGATAGATAGATAGATAGATAGATAGATAGAAATATAGATTTTTTTTCCTTTTCATTCCAAGTGAAATCCTGGCCATGTGATACTCTCAGGTCTGCTCTCTCCTCAGAGTTCTGCCTCTGATTCTTTCTCCTGCACCCCTCCTTCTCATTCACTCTGCCTTTCCATTCCTCAACCTTACCAGGTGGCTCATCTCAAATGCTGATGTGATCTAGGCCTAGTTACCTACCTAACACATTTTCTCTAGAGTGAAAAATTATCTTTGTGATTTGAGAATATTATCTAAAAATTCCATCAATAAAACATATTTATTTCTGTTTTTACTACCTCCAGTGGCTACTATAATTTTTATCATGTAGTCTCTTTAAAGTTTTCGTTTTAAGCTGGGTGTGATGGCACATGCTTGTAATCCCAGTACTTGGGAGGCTGAGACCAGAGGACCCAGGTTCACGGCCAGCCTCAGCTACTTAGTGAGGCCCTCCACAACTTAGTGAGATCCTGTTTCAAAATAAAGAATAAAAAATAGAGCTAGGGTTATAGCTCAAAGGTAGAATGCCCCTGGGTTCAACCCCCAGTACCACACACACACAAAAAAAGTTTTCATTTTAATTACCTCTATCATTGTACAGGGGATTGACAGTTTCCTTCTATGTGAAAGTGTTTTCTGCCTCACCTTCAGAAACACTGGTCCTTCCTAAGTATCCCACATCTTTCTGATCCCTCTATAACCTTCTTTCCTAGCTCTTTCTTCTCAGCCTCTAGCTCTTTGGCAATTCAAAGAATTTTATCTTTGACCCTTGGCTCTTCCTACCTATGGAATCTGAAAAATCTCATCTACTCTTGGACACAAATCTCCATCTACACACTGAGCACTACTAAATTCAACCCAGACTTTATTCCTGACCTCTCTTTTCAATTGTCTTCTAGCCACCTCTGCTGGTTTGTTTAAATGTCACTTCAGACTTAATGCATCCCAAATTTGGCTCATTAAATTCCTTGGCAGGGTGGTACATGCCTATAATCCTAGATACTTGAGAAACTGAGGCAGGAAGATAGAGTATATTTTGTCACACACACACAAATTACCTTAAGATTTTGTTTGTTTGTTTCTCCCTCCACTCACCCTCATGCTGGGGATCAAACACAGGGCCTTGTGCTTGCAAGAGCTCTACCACTGAGCTATACCCCAGCAGTAAATTTTTACTGACTTGATCTAGAGTGGTGCAAGTAGGGATTGGCCTGGATGTCCCAAGTTTTATTAGGAGATTAAATCATGAGAAAGACAACTCTCCAGAGTCACAAAGAACAAAGAGCTGCACAGCAAGAATTATGCTTCAATTTCATGCTCTGTGTGTGTGCATGTGTGTGTGTGTGTGTGTGTGTGTGTGTGTGTGTGTGTGTGTGTGTGTTTTACTGGGGATTGAATCCAGGAACATTCTACCTCCAAGCTACACCCCAAGCCTTTTTTAATTTAATTTTGTTTTTTCTTTGAAATAGGGTCTCCCTATGTTGCTCAGAGTCTTGCTAAATTGATGAGGCTCATCTTGAACCTGCTATCCTCCTGTCTCAGCCACCCAAGTACTGGGATTGCAGGCATGTGCCACCACACCTGGCTCCATGCTCTGAATATTTAAGAGAGGGAAGATGACATAAAGATGATTATGATGATAGTATTAAGAGATAGAAAGAACTAGGCCAGATGGCACATACCCATAATCCCAGTACTTTGGAGTCTGAAACAGGAAGGATTATAGGTTTGAGAGCACCCTCAGCAATTTAGCAAGACCTTACTTTAAAATAAAAAATGAAAAGGGCTGTTGGTATAACATGGATGTAGAATGCCCCAATGTTCAAACCCCAGTATTAAAAAGGAAAAATAAAAGATAAACATTTGTTTTGCAAAGAGTTTTTCAAGCAAATCTCACCACCATCTGCGCAGACAATAAACTAGAGACCTCAGTAGTCCTCACTTGCCTTCCACTTCCATTTCCTTGCACAGATCCTCAAGAGGTGTCTGCATTCCAAGTCTGTGTCTTTAGATTCAAAAAGGTAGATAGCTTTATGCAAATCTATCCTTAAAATTGGAAAGCATATTCGACTTTCAAAGGGGAGATATTCTGAAATCCTTTTTTTTTTTTTTCTTTTTGTGGTACTGGGGATTGAACTCAGGGGCATTCTACCTCCAAGCTACACCCCCAGCCCTATTTTTTATTCTTTATTTTGAAACAGGGTCTCGCTAAGTTGCAGAGTGCCTCACTAGGTAGCTGAGGCTAGCCGAGAATCCGGATCCTCCTGTCTCAGCCTCCCGAATGCTGGGATTACAAGCGTGCGCCACCACACCCGGCTAGATTCTGAAATTCTTAAATGCTAGGTGTGGATTCTGAAAAAAATTTTTAAAAACTGGGTTTGTATTCTGGCTCAGCCTGTTGTGGTCTTAGGAAAAAGTTAGTGAGAATTCTTGAATCTCAGTTTTCTCACCTGCCAGATAATAATTATTTCACACATTCTTTGGAAAGATTAAATGGAGTAAATTATTCAAGCCCCTAGTGACATACTGCTACTTTTAAGAGGCCCTCCAAACATTTAATTTTCTCATTCTTTCCTATGAAATGAGGTAATCACATTGCCTGAAAATTCCCCTGCTCAAACATGTTTGAAATGTGCCCCCTCCCCTTAAGAACAGGCTGAAAAAATGATTCACTTGTGATTTACATTGATAAATGGGGGTGGGGAGTTACCTGGAGGGCGAGTCACCTGATTTACGAACCACTAGATTTTACAATCTGGAATGTGCAAATGATCTTGTTAGTGAGATTGTACTATGAGATAGTGGATTATTTATTTATTTTTTTTGAAGGGAATTTGTTCTTGTCACTCTTTTTGGAACTGTACTTCAGAAGTAGTTAATTGAATTAAAAGAACAGATTGACAGGCATTAAACGAGTCTGAGCTCTGAAGACTGAAAATGTGGCTCAGTGATAGATCGATAAATCACTTGCCTAGCATACCTGAGGCCCTGGGTTTCATCTCCAGCTCTGCAGAAAAAGAAAAAAAAAGAAAAGAAAAGCCTGAGCTCTAGAGTAGAACTGCCAGAATGAAAATCCCTTCACTGGCTGTGTGGCTCAAGACATGATATAGTATCTATCTGCATGTCACAGTTATGGCACAAATTTCTATGGAGATTAAGGAGTTAAATATAAAGCCACAGGAAGGAGTATGGGTTCAACACTCACCCCGAGAGCCACTGGACGTAGTGTTCTTTCTGGGAATGAATGTGATCTGGAGGTTCCTGTCTAGGAGGGAAAAGTAGTGTGACCTGGTTTAGGGGAAAACATCAGAATTACACCATACAGTGACCATGACAATGGAAAGAAGGCACTTAAGAGCATTAGATACTGATACGAACTGTTTTTCTGTTTATTTTCATTTTTTAGGTTGTGAAGTCATGCTTCTCATTTAGTACACAATTTACATTATTTTAGAGCAAAGCTATTTTACACTAAAAGCCCAATCAATTCCTGTACCTTTCCATCATTCACACAGGGGAAAGACCTTTTCCTCGGACCTATGCTCCATTGTCAGGCACCATAGCTCACTGCATTGCCACTGTCCTTAAAATTCAGGAAAGCCTTAAAATAAACATATAACCACATAGGACTTGAATTTCCAGTTTGCAATTTCAAGTCTATGCAATAATAGCAAAAATATTAAGCAAGCAATAAGACTTCTTCTAGAATTTAATAATGACTTCAGTTGGATAATGATTATCAGCCTTGCTAGAATCAATACACTGCAGGCTTAATATAAAACAGTCCATTTTGGCCTCTCCAAAATTCCCCTCCTGACAGCCAACTTTGCTCCAATTCCCTAATACCTTACCACTGTATTCTCTTTCAAATTCTGTATTATAACTAAAGTAAAAGAGTCACCTCTCTGGACTATCTGCATTACATCTCAATTAAAGCCTTGACATTATTGGACACAGTGAGACATAAAATTTTAAGATGTGATGGGTACTTTGTTTCCTCTCCCATCAAGCAAATTTGGAACTGTAAAAACCATACTAACTAAATTTGGAAGATAAATTCTATACTTTGCCTTGCCAAACAAGGATTCCACCAAACCTAAATAATCTCATCTTTTCTATTGCCATGATCTTATTATGGAGTAGAGATGAAAATAATCAGAGATAGAGTCCATCTTTAATCATAGCTTCCTTCAGATGGATCTGGTCTACCTTAGGACATTGTTTAAGAGTTTTGTGTCTCAGTTTCAGCATCTCAAAATTCTTTCTTTCTTTCTTTCTTTCTTTCTTTCTTTCTTTCTTTCTTTCTTTCTGTACTGGGGAATCCAGGAGCACACATCACTGCTGAGCTTCATTTCTTTCCTTCCTTCCTTCCTTCCTTCCTTCCTTCCTTCCTTCCTTCCTTCCTTCCTTCCTTCCTTCCTTCTCCCTCTCTTCCTCTCTCCCTCCCTTCTTTCTTCTTTCTTTTCTTTCTTTCTTCTTTTAGTATTGGAGATTGAAACCAGGGACATTCTTCCTCTGAGCTATACTCCCAGCCCTTTTTTAAAATTTTGAACCAGGGCCTCTCTAAATTGCTGAAAATTTTTGCCAGTTACCAAAGCTGACTTCAAACCTGCAATCCTCCTGTCTCAGCCCCCCAAATGCAGGCATGCCCCACTACATCCGGCTTTTTTTTTTTTTTTTTAATTTTGAGACAGAGTCCTGCTAAGTTGCCAGACTAACCTCAAACTTGGATTCCTCCCACTTCTGCCTCCTGAGTCACTAGAATTGCTCAGTTTAGAATTATTTGTGGTGAACCGGGCGTGGTGGCGCATGCTTGTAATCCCAGCATTTGGGAGGCTGAGACCAGAGGATCCAGGTTCACGGCCAGCCTCAGCTACCTAGTAAAGCACTCCGCAACTTAGTGAGACCCTGTTTCAAAATAAAGAATAGAAAATAAGGCTGGGGGGTATAGCTCGGAGGTAGAATGCCCCTGAGTTCAATCCCCAGTACCGCAAAAAAAAAAAAAAAAAGAATTATTTGTGGTGTGTGTGTGTGTGTGTGTGTGTGTGTATTGTATGTGTGTGTATGTGTGTGTGGGCAAGTGCTCTTCCACTGAATTACATCCTCAGCCCTGAATATGGTTATTATAACAATTGTATCCTTATCATAGGGTTATCATGAAGATTAGTTAAGGTGATTTATATAAAGTGGTTGGATCAGCACCTTGATTAGTTAACTGCTATTAAGTATTGTTATTATCATTACTGTTATTGGTTTACCTAATTCCTGAAAGATAAGTAAGATAAGATAAGGCAAATTCTGGAATGTAAAAGTGTGTGGAAACCTTCAGGCCTCTCATATTTCAAATGACAGCCCAGATTGCTCAGCTAAAGAAAATTAAGTTCCTATAAACTATACCAAAACACTTTCAAAAATTAATTAAATACTGAACAGAAGGAAGAAAAATAGAAGTGCAGTTTCAAACGATGCCTTAAAAACCAAAAAGTAGTATTTCTTCAAATGAATGAAGATTTTATTTGCAGCCAGGGAAACTTTCAGGATGGAAGAGTTTTGACTTCTCTAATCCCAGTCAGAGAAAAATTGCTGCCTGGATAGAGGGACCAAGTACTGGCATGAGATATACTCACCTGGATTCTGTACTTCCCATTCCCCGCCCCCCCCTCCCAGGACAGATACAGTTCATATTTCTGCAGTTGCTCTGAATTTATCCAGCCCTTATTATAATGCTGAGTCAATAGTCTCCAAGAGATTAGCACAAAGACTGTTAAGATAAATACTTGTTTTAATCAGAAGGAAGGAAATTACCACTTCATCTGAGAATGCGTTTATGTGATTAGACAGCTAGGGAAAGAATCTATTTACTTTGAAAATGACAACAGCCCCATCCTTTACGTGCATCTGGAAGTACTGTTTATCATACATCATGCAAATAAGCTAAGGCAACATTTCCTCTTAGATATGACTACCCCACCCCCCCCAAAAAAAGAACTATAAAGGCAAAAATAATCATGATTATCTGAAACTTTAAAGCCATTAAAAACAGAAACAAAAAAGGTGTAATATAGAATATTTGAACATGTACCTGAGTTCTCTAAAAAAGTTTATTATGAAATCTTATCTTCAATTCCCAAATAAATGCTTAGACAACATAAAATACATTCAAAAATTATAAAATTTCTTTTTTTTTTTTTTTTGCGGTACTGGGGATTGAACTCAGGGGCATTCTACCTCCAAGCTATACCCCCAGCGCTATTTTTTATTCTTTATTTTGAAGTTGCAGAGTACCTCACTAGGTAGCTGAGACTGGCTGTGAACCTGGATCTTCCAGTCTCAGCCTCCTAAATGCTAGGATTACAAGTGTGCGCCACCACGCCCGGCTAAATTATAACATTTCTGACCAGGGAACATAAGGCACAAAAAGAGCCTATATCGCTGTGGTAACCTGAATGTAGGATGTTCTACATAGAAATGGTGCTGCCTCTAGAGCTGATCGAGGTGGAAGAAAATAAAAAGGTGAAGGTCTTTCTTGGTCCAGCAAGAAAATATAAAGGAAGCTTGACATGGTGGCGCATATCTATAATCCCAGTATTTGGGAGGCTGAGACAGGAGGATAAGATTCAAGATCAGCTTCAGCAACTTAGTGAAGACTCTCAGCAACCTATCAGGACCTTGTTTCAAAACAAAATGAAAAAATAATTTTTTAAAGGTCTAGGGGTATACCTCAGAGGTAGAATGCCTATAGATTCAATTCCCAATACCCCCCACAACACACAGAAAATACAAATGAATAAAAAGAATATACAAATAAACAAGAAATCAAGTATTATAGTGGAAGAGGAAAAATTAATCAGGGAATGAAGTAAAAATTTCATTCAGATGATATAGGAAGAGAAAAGGTCTCAGATGGCTAAGAATATATGCTTAGAGGAAATGAACAGATTCTAGAGCAACATAGAAAATAGGATTCAGGAGCCGGGCGTGGTGGCGCACACTTGTAATCCCAGCATTTGGGAGGCTGAGACTGGAGGATCCGGGTTCGCGACCAGCCTCAGCTAACTAGTGAGGCACTCCGCAACTTAGTGAGACCTTGTTTCAAAATAAAGAATAAAAAATAGGGCTGGGGGTATAGCTCGGAGGTAGAATGCCCCTGAGTTCAATCCCCAGTACTGAAAAAAAAAAAAATAGGATTCAGTACAAAAGAACCTGGAAAATATGTTTTCCTATATTTCACTGCAAAAGAGAAAAATTGGCTTAAAATTTTGACAGAGAGAGAGAGGAATGGCTAACATTTTGTTGCACAGAATACTTTCTGGAGTATTTGGCAAAAACTCTCTTTCTTCATTCCTACTTCAAAACTGGGCTTTCAAATTGATCTTTGTTCTATCTTCACTGTAAAATACCTGAAATTATACAGAGATGAGCTCAAACGTCGCACTGGCTTCAAACCAGGCAACCAAGTGCTCTTGAGAGAGAGTTTCAGAGAAGCATAAGCAAGATTCTCTTGCTATAAAGAGAATAACCTAGAGGCAAAATCCTGGACATAAAGAGGTGGAAAGTATATAAGGGTGTAAAGAAGCAAAATATCTGTGATGTGCAATCTGTAAGGACCAGCCTTCCTAGCAGTGGTCCCAGAAGAGGAGCTCAGTCTTGACCTTGAGAGAAGGACAAACTCTGGGTGGAGTCAAGTATTCCAGGAACCGGCAAGACTGTAAGCAAAGGCAGAGGTGGAAACTGTGTTTACAGAATAATGAATAGGGAAAATACATTTGATAAGATTGTTGGGTCCTATAAAAGTTTTTAACTACCAGCCCAATGACATAAGAATTTCCTTTTACTGTAACAGGTGACTTTAGTGGTGGATTTGGAACCCAAGAGAGGCATTAGAAAGAAGCATTTTAAGCCGGGCATGGTGGCGCAGGCTTGTAATCCCAGCATTCGGGAGGCTGAGACCGGAGGATCCGGGTTCGAGGCCAGCCTCAGCTATCTAGTGAGGCCATCTGCAACTTAGTGAGACTCGGTTTCAAAATAAAGAATAAAAAATAGGGCTGGGGGTATAGTTCGGAGGTAGAATGCCCCTGAGTTCAATCCCCAGTACCGCAAAAAAAAAAAAAAAAAAA